>JAHPZR010047598.1:0-5000 GCA_019787425.1 Platygyra sinensis
AAAGTTCTCTCAGGGTGATTAATCCTCTCTCCGTTTCCGTCCAGAGTTGTGGGAAAAAACGCTTAATTTTGGACTTGAGATATGTGAATCAGCATATCTTTAAACAGAGGGTCAAGTTTGCAGATTGGAGAGTTGGGCTAGACTATTTTGAGAAAGGTAGTCACTTCACGAAGTTTGACCTTAAAAGTGGGTATCACCATTTGGATGTTTTTCCTGACCACCAACGTTTCCTTGGTTTTAGCTGGGTCATGTCTGACGGGGAACCTAGTTTTTTCATGTTTACTGTCTTACCATTCGGTTTATCTTCAGCGCCATACGTCTTCACTAAGTTACTCAGGCCTTTGGTTAAACACTGGAGATCTCAGGGTATACACACTGTTGTTTATCTTGATGACGGTTTTGATGTTGAATCTACCATGTCGTTTAGTGAAATTTACTCTAACATCATTAGATCAGATTTGGCTTTGGCGGGCTTCTTAGCTAATGAGGACAAGTCAGTTTGGGTTCCTGTGCATTTAATCACTTGGCTCGGTATTGTGTGGGACGGGATTCAGGGAAAAATTAGCATAACAACACCCAGAATAGATAAGGCTTTGCACCACATTGATAACGCCCTTCAAGATCCCAGGCTTTCTGCTAGAAGCCTGGCTTCCATTGTGGGCAAGATTATCTCTATGAGCCCTGTTCTTGGAAATCTCAGCCGAATTATGACCAGACATTGCCAGATGTCCGTTGCAGCTGCCCAGGACTGGGACAGCGTGTTCCCACTTGATAGTTACTGCATCGTAGAGCTTCAGTTTTGGAAGAATAATCTTTGCTCGGTTAACTCTAAATCTGTATCAGACTTGACATTTCCTTTCATATCCATTTACTCGGATGCGAGCAATGTAGCTTGCGCAGGCCATATTGCTGGGAAAGATGTCCACGCTCACAGGATGTTCACAGAGGCAGAGCGCCAGGAGAGCTCCACTTACCGCGAGTTGTTAGCTATTCAGTTTGTTCTTAGCTCGTTTAGTTCGTTCCTTCCTAATTCTAGAGTTAAGTGGTTTACCGATAGCCAGGGGGCGGGTAGGATCGTGCAAGTTGGCAGCATGAATTTCAATTTGCACAAGTTAGCCTCTGATATTTTTTCATTCTGTTTCAAATTTGGAACTGATTTGGACATTGAGTGGGTCCCTAGATCCCTTAATGAGAAAGCGGATTATCTCAGCAAAATTGTCGATTATGATGACTGGGAGCTTGTCCCCGAGTTTTTTCGGCAACTCGACGAGCTCTGGGGGCCGTTTACGGTTGATTGCTTTGCCAGTTGCTATAACAGGAAGGTCCCAAAATATTTTTCACGATTCTGGAATCCTGGGACAGCCGGAGTTGACGCGTTTTTCCAGGACTGGCAACACGAAAACTGCTTAGTTGTGCCACCGGTCGTGCTCCTGTCTAAAGTCCTTATTTTCATGTTCCGGTGCAATGCCAGGGGAACATTAGTGGTGCCTTACTGGCCGTCTGCGCCTTTTTGGCCTTTGTTGGTTCATAGGTTTTGGAACTTCGTTGTCGATTATTCATTTTTTGAAGGTCGGTTAGCGTTGCGGCATGGTCGTAATGCAAACTCGCTTTTAGGTTCAGCCTCCTGGGACGGCTTAGTCCTTGCTGTGAAAATTCTATTTTCTCGGAGCACTGAGTGAAGCCTTCTTAACCGACCTCGTCGAGAGTGACTTATGGCGAGGATATCTTGAGTTACTGAGTCGGTGTTATTAGATTTGTATCGCTTTATCAGTGTATGTCGAGCCTGTTGGCAGTGTACCCTACTTTGAAGCCGGTTGGCAGTTTTTATACTTCTGGAAGCCGGGTGGCACATTCCATGAAGCCGGTTGGCAGTTTGTTCGCGCCGGATGGCAGTGAACTTGGGCCGGGTGGCAATGAATATGTGGCTCAGTTAGGGATTCGTCTTCCGCCCTCCTCCCCCACCTCGTATTATTTCTTAGTACTTTTGTTTTTCTTAGGATTTGATAGAAGCCTCTTCTTGGGGACAGGCGTGTAGGGACAACAGACGGACAATGGTAGAGCAACTTTTATCCTCTAAAGCCAATTCTTCCGTTAAAAAATATGTTAGCCAGTATAGGTGTTTCTCCGTATATCGAAAGTCGAAGGGCGTAATATTAGTCCTGCCTTGCGATAGTTTACTTGTGTCAGAATACTTATCTTATCTTAATGAAACTAAACGATCATATGCTGTTGTTTTGTCTGCCTTCTGCGCGTTAAAGTGGGTCCATGATCTCATTCCTCATGGCGCACAAGGGAATCCGGTTGACACTGCACTAAATCACAATTTGGTACAGGCTAGTAAACGAATGTTCAGTAGGCCGGTTAACAAAAAGGAGCCCATTACCCCCGATATGATACGTCGCATATGTGTAAAATTTGCCCACGAAGGCAGTAATCTTAGCGGCCTACGTACAGCGTTACTGTTTGTCTTAGGATTCAATGGTCTCTTTAGGATCAACGAGCTATTAGATTTACAAGCTTTGGATATTTTAGTTCACGACGATCACCTAGAGATTAATGTTAGAAGTAGTAAAACTGATCAATTTAGGCAAGGTAATAAAGTGTTTATTGCTAAGAGTGGTGGTGTTACATGTCCTCACTCATTATTGTCCCGATATTTTTCTGCAGCAAGCATTGATCTCAATCGTCAGCTTACATTTTCAGAACTTCAACCTCATAGAAAAGACGGTTCGTATACTTTAGGCCCTAGGAGGCTCAGCTATCCTAGGTGTAGAGAATTAGTTAAGGAGTCACTTTTGGCTATAGGAATTAATTCGGTCAGTTATAGCACTCATAGCCTCCGATCCGGTGGCGCTACTTTTATAGCTAACGATCTAGCGAAGTCAGGTTCTTCTGACAGACTACTCATGCTCCACGGTCGTTGGAAGTCGGAGTCAGCTAAGAATATGTACGTCAAGGATTCTTTGGACAGTAGGTTACAATTGACCAAGTTGTTCCCTACCTTTGACATTGAAGAAGTGTGACTTATTTTTTCTTTTTCCTACTTTATACAGTTGTAGCTTTATTACTGTAACTTTATATTTTGGCTTGTATAGCGTGTAATGTCATTAAAGCATCGTTGGGCAAGTGCTCTCACTCTGCCTGCCTTACAGTTTGAGTCTTTTAGTTTGCGTCAGCGTTCTGGAGAAGGAAAATATTTTTCCTTCGTACGAACGTAGTGAGGGAGAAGGAAATAAATATTCCTGATCCATCCCGCTCTTGTTAACATTATCTAAACGTACTTGTGCATTTAATATTTATCGTACCATGGCTATCAAGTTCGCTTTGCTTATTAAATACTGAAAGTAATAACATTTTCCTGTTTTGCTCTAAAGTAATCGGTTAAGTATCTTCCTGTTTTCGTAAATCATTATATTTTCGTTTCTCCTGTTGTACCTGTTAGTTATTGTACGTTACTTCCTCATTCTGCAAGGTTGAATTGTTGTAATTTGTTATGCGTCAACTGCACTGCTCGCCTCGAATAGCCATGTATAGCTAACTGCGAGCAGTTTCACTTTGTATGTTTCTAAGTCTGTTATAAACTTGAATTAACAACTTGATTTTGGTATGAGAACATACAGCGCAATTTTATTTCTACGTTAAGGTTTCGGAAATGCCTTCAAACTGGATAAAGTTGAAAACGCTGGTTTTTCGTTTACGAGTGGACAGAAATCCTCTTGAAAAGGAAGCTTTTCATAAACGATGCACCGATGAAGTCACCATAATCACGTGATTTCCCTGTCCGAGTTTTTCTCAAACACAAATCCAAAATGACAAGAGATTTCTGCGTTTTTCATTTTCCGGCTAAGGCGTAGTGTGGACGGAAGACATTTGATGGGTGTCTATTGGCCCATGACCAAGGACAGAAGATAGAGGATCGAACACCCAAGACCGGAGACAAGGTTAGTTTTAGGCCTGTCAAAGTACTCTTCGCTTAAACGAGTCCTCTGTCAGACGCGAAGGAAAAATATCGAGTTCTTTTAAGAAAAAGCCACCCTAAACAATGACAAAACGAAGGTAAAAAAGGTAAAGTCTGCATTCGAGCCAAGTGGAACATGAGGCCGGAGCTTATCCCGGTTTCTGTAGCATGAAGCGACTGAGAGTATTTTTACTCCCCCACGGACGTGATTTGTCAAATATTATTCACCTCCGAGCAGCCGAAGAAAAACAAAATGGCTTTTGCCAGTATATTATCACAAATGAAGTTACTCTTTAAGCTATTTGGTCCGCTAGTTATTCAGTTTGCGTGGTTTATCATCGCGCAGAATGGCTATTGTTCTCGTGACATTTACTTCCAGTTCATGGGTCTGCCATATTTTCAATTATTATTCAAATAAACGTAAGGAGGCGAGTCTGATTGGTTAAAATAAACGCGCGCTTTTTCTCGTAGGGATTATGACCTCCCTCATTAACTTGAAGAAGGCGGAGCATTGAAACAATGAGCTTTGTGTGTGTTGTTTTCGCTATTGTCTAGCCTATTCGGACCTCTCAAAATTGAATTCAACGCTAATCCCAGAAAAAAAATCGAGTGAAAACAAGAACTGGTTAGAAAAAAAAATGTTATTCATCCATATAAAAGAAAGCTGAAATCGCGTTCCCTATAATATCTCTGCACTTGAGCAAAACAATCGTTTGTGTCTAACTCCTAATTTACAAAGTTTGGCTAATGTGACGGAAAGAGTATGCTTTGTTGCACCAGACGCAACTGATTTAAGAAAAGTAAAAAATGGGGTTATTCGTGGATCGCGTTCGATCTAGTTTCTTGAAAAATTTCGTTTGTATCGTTAGAAATTCTTCGTTTCAATTCTCTCTCCCTAACCTCTCTTTTCGCCATATTGATGATGCTCCCGTTGATCGATGGCCGATCGAATTTGAAAAACTTTGACACCTATCAACGGCTTTGATCATGTAGACTATGAGCCCTACAACTAAAGAATGCAGGGCCAGAATCAAGGCAACTT
>JAHPZR010047598.1:10000-85404 GCA_019787425.1 Platygyra sinensis
TCAAATTAAGGAAGCCATTCTGAACGGCGCGGTGAAGAATTGTCATTCCTTCTTCGTCAAGAATAACCGCTGATGCTTGGAGGGTCTCTTTGTCTAGAAGTTTGTTCAATTCGATGAACTCGAGCTCGTTGTTGTTCTGATCCGGAATGAGCAAAACGGAAGACTTGGCATGTTTTGATAGTGGACGTGTAAAATCTAAACATTTGCGCACATCATTCCCGTATTGACCTTCGTCGTCATCTTCTTCCAAACAGCCGATACCAAAAGCTCCCGAGTCCCGGATATTACGGGTTGTAATCCTATTAGCGCCTCCAAATAACGCATCAGGTAAAGATAAACCACGCCGACGATTTGAGGGATCTTTCAAGTTCGACTTCAGTGGTAAAGAAGTGGTATCTGGAAAACTCTCGCCAAAATTTTGTCTTGTGGGAGAAGTAGCTGGCGAACTAAATCTTCGCGGTTTACGAAAGGTTAAGTGTTGAGGTTTTTTGCCCAAAGCTTTAGTTTCCTGAAATTCTTGAGTACTAGACTTTTGGCTTTGGCTTTGGCTTTGCTGCGATTGTTTCGAATTCCGTAAAATGCTTTCATTTGTAGTTGATTGGACATCAGAGAGAGAACCTTCGCCGCTATCACTTGATATACTTCCATTTTCCTGTTTCATAGCCGTACTGCTCGACTTAGCGAATCCTCTTTTTCTGAAAGTGTCAGAGAACTTCCTGAACGGCGATGGAACTCGCCCGTTCTTCGGCTGAGCTTGTGTAATAAGAGTTCTATCTCGTAAATCCTTCACACTTGAGGCTTTCAGAAGACTGCCTTGTAGCGCTGTGTACGAAAGTGGTTGGTTCGCCACGCTGAACACCGGCGGGCGCTGATACTCGTCCATGAAATCGGGCTTCATCAGTACAACTGATTAGTTTCCTTCCGTCGTAAAACAACCGGGAAAACAAGAAAATCCAATCGATGAGATAAATTTATCCACCTTTACGACGTTATGCAATTTCTAATGAGGTGCGCTGTATGTTGATGGCGAGACAATGCTCTTGAAATCTTGCTTAGGAGGTCTTGGAAGCTGAAAAAATCAACAAAGAACGGTGAGGCTTTGTTGAAAGGTCTCTAGGGGACTAATTATTGGTTAAGTTTGCATCAACAAACGCGTCCATTGCCTACTGTTCAAGGCCTGTTGACTGTCAAAAAAGTTTCCTTTTTCAATTAACCGGTGGCAACAGTTGCAGTCGCCCCGCTAAGAGTTTGTGATCTTTTCTGTTAATTGCCTGAAGTTATACTCACGCCGTGATTAATTGGCACTACAAAGTTTGGCATCGGCAGTTCGGAATAATCAATCAAGCGAACCGCTTATTAAACACCTACTCTGGACACAATAGCTTACTGACTTCGCACATATCTGCTATTACTAAACTTTCTACGCCACATTCCAATTGTTCAAAATCAACCAGAAAGTTAAAAATATCGAAAAGCTAAACGCTCAAGATTGTTGAAATTAAACAAGACGATTTAAGGAACGCTTGCTTGACGAGGTTACCTGTAGTCGAGAAATCTCTGACACTAGACAAAGCTAACTATGGAGAATATATAGCTGGTCGAGAGCCGGATGCTGGCTTGTTATCTGCACCAGGGCTATGCTTAGTCTATTATCTAATGCATTGAAATCAATTACTATCATCAATAAAAAAAGTAAACAAAGAACGGAAGACGAATTCAATATCCCACATCTGGAAAAGTCTATTATTTGCATGGCAACTTACAATTGATGACGCATGAAAACCTCAACAAGGTGCTAAAAAAATATAAGCACGCTTCACACATCTAGGGCAATTTTATGCTTAATTGTTCGGGTGTGTAGCACTGGTAAAGCCATGGAAGACAACCTGGTATCATTGTTTCCAATGAATTTGTTGCAAAGGATTGTGTGGCATTTATTTAGCAAGTTCTAAGTTGTTAAAATTCTAAACACCCCTAATTACTGATATTTGTCATCACGTCATTGAAACGGCTTATCGTTTTTAAATGTTGTGTATGTTATATTGCCAGCGACATTTAGCCGGATTTGCGACAGAAAGTAATGCTGTTAGAGGATAGACAAACATACGCTTTGCGTCAGACACCTTGCTTTTGCACGAAACTCAGACGAAAGCGCGTCAAAAAGAATGCCACGTGACAGAAACTTCCCGAACATTGGTTTACCTTTAAAAAATCAACAGAACAAAGCACGGAAACAGCACACAATACAACAACATGGTACATTTGGGCAAATTAAAATTTCAAGCCAGAAAAAGATGTCCTTGGCAATCAGCAACTGAAGAATGAGTTTAATTTTTAGCTGTAACTGAGCCATTAATCATCATTAGCTTGTAATGAACAGTGGTGGTGACAGCGTGGTTTTCCGCTTTAGCCCTATTTGTCCTAAAGCGACTACAGTAGTTTATTTAACTTTCAAATGAATTTAATGAGATTCTAGTTTGTTCGCCTAATTGCTCCCGTTACCTCCTTGGTCCTCGAGTTATATGTAACAGCTCCATTTTATAGTTCTTTTAGGAAAAAATTCTCAATTTTCATTTGTTCTACGCAATTCATATTTTTAAGTCTGTTAGAATGTTAAACACGCAATAAGAACTTCGTGATTATCTCGACTGTTTTCATAACACTGGTGTGTTTGATTTCTTGCTGACTCATCCCATGGCTAAGTACTCGATAACTGATATCGATACGACAATTAACCATATTCAGCGATCGCCACCTTTCAGGACCTTTTGTCCTTTTACGATAATGCCATAGTATCTGTTATCTTCTAACTCTTATTGCACGGCTGAACGAATAACGATAGGGTCTAAAACTAAATATAGTTCAGCAGGAGGTAGTAAACAAAATCCTGTAATATAGCAACGGGCAAATCCATATTTCTAGCCTTAGGAATGTTCAAACATTTATTTGACTAAACAAAGGACAAATTAGCCCTTGCATGCTTTCCTTGCATGTTTTGAAACATTTGCCGCAGACAGAAAAAAAAAACAAAACAAAACAAAACCAAACCAAAAAAACATTCGGATCATTAGTCTGAGATACAGGATGTTGGATGTGCGAAGCGTTTTTATTCTTTTTCCGATTCAAACCGCAAAATTCTTAAAAGACCGAGAAAGGCGGAGTTTATTGTAACTTTCGATCCACTGGAGAAGGCAAATAAGAACTAAAGGTCTTTCAAGCAACCATGGTTCCTTAGAGGGTCTAATCACCAAACAGGCATACATAATACATAAAAGAAAATACACTGTGTAAGATCTCGGTTGCCTTTGAATAAAGACCAAATGGTGATGCAGGATCGACGAATACCTGATTCATTGTTTTTCTTAATTATGCTATTAGTCATACCAGAAGGGAGGGACATAAATTGATGCCTTCAGGGGATGGAAGGTCAAACAGAGGTATAATCATGACCACTAAATAGTTTGTGGGTTTGGACGAGGCCACCCTGGATGCAGCTCTAAAAAACTGAACATCGATCTTGACGCAGACCAAGTGAGACACCTTTCAGCTGGGAAAACTAATTTATGACTTCGAAAAAATAAAGTTGTCGAATATTTATCCCGTGTTAACTGTTTGCTTTATCAGTCATACAACTGAATAGTTATAAATCCTTATAAACAAATAAATCAGCAAATGACAAGAAAATCTCAAAACTGGGCAGAATAATATATTACTGATGAACCAAGAAAAGCAGGCAAGTCGCAACATTCCTTTGCGTGAATTATAGATTATCTTTTTCACCGAAATGTGTCGAATTCTGTCAAACAATTCAGGCATTTTTTTTTCATTAATCCAAAGAAGCTTGATTCAAATGACACTAAACAGCTCTGATATTGGGCTCGTTAAGCTTCGAGTCTCTGATAACTACCGGCCTTTTATTCACGCGTAACATAATGTCCAAAAGCAACTTGAGCTAGTGACTTTCGAGTCTAAAGGAACCCTAAAGGAAGTTCTCTCGAACAACTCATTTCCATCGATAGAGGGCAGATAGAGCCTGCCACAATCCGAAATTGAAACTTAATTCGGACATTTTTTACAATAAATTAAAAGCATAATGAGAAGAAATTAGGCAAACACGCAACATCCTAGCTTACTAATTTCCACATCCTTATGACGAATTCATCTTTCAGATAAGAACTTCATATAAGCATTGCGATGTGATGTATATATGTAAAGTGCGAAAAAAAAAAAAAAAAGAAATCAAAATGGATAAACGAAGCATAAAAGTAGAAAAGAATCAATCTCAGATATTGCTTCTTGTTTTGTGGAACAAACCGATGATTTTAAGTCCAAAGTTGCCTATGTTATAGTTGTTGCTTATTTTTTAACTCACTTCTATATTTAGCTCAGGGAGATAGCTGCCGCTTATTGTTTATTCTATTAAATAAAGATATTTAAAAAAAAAGTGACAAAACAGCCAGTGACTAAAACAAGATAGAATGCCACAAGTAGAAAAATTCTTCCTTTCGTTCACTTTCAATAAATAGTCGCAAACGTTTAGAGATGGAGCGTTACATAAAGCAAGATAGTGTTAGAACGAGCGCAGGTACACACATGACACGAGCGAGCATTTCTACACAAAATCATTGATAAATCACCTGGTATATTTCGTTTGAATCATCTTTACTCGTTTAATCTACTAAATTGGGGTCTAAATTCCCATATACTATGGCTAATGATTAAGTATTTACCCACCAAACAAGTTGTGTTCAAAGACAGGCCTGTCCAGAGAGAAGTTTGGGAGTCAACTTTCCTATCATTCCCTGACAGCGAGAGTGAGAACACGTTTGACGTGATTCCGCCTAACAAACTTTGTTTTCTTTGCTGGTAGATATAGCTAATATAATAAGCTTATAACATCCTCAAAGCCAATCCTTTAATTGCCTTTTGTTCGTTTTTCTCATGACAATATAATTGTTACTATCTGCTCCTTTATGCTGAACCCTCGAGATTTTATGACGCAACCAAATGAACATACTTCATGTTTTTCTAACATTACTACAAAATATTTGTACGGAAACACTAAACAACCGATTTCGCAACAAGTTTCAACAATAATACAAATTATACAGCAAGAATCAATTAGCTTGCACAAACCGGAACTGACGAATCCGTTCAAGTTCCGTGAACAATCAACGGTGTGGTGACGTCATTTCCGTGCTATTTTGTGACTTACGATCTGTATGCAACACTGTACAATAGGTTCTTGGGCTTCACAGCTAAGACAATTCCCTCCTTTTGTCTTACGGTGTAGAAACGTGCTTATTGTATGATATTGCAAAACACGTAATGGACTTGCCAGATATGGCACGACAGATATAGGAAAATATCAGGTCGCGTCCCTCTTTCCCAGTTTTCCCTGTTTTTCACAACACATTTTAACAGAACATCTCGTCTAGCAGGGGAAGTATTTTACTGAATGCAGACTTTTTTCCTATCCGCTCCTCAGTTAGCGATCCATGCATCCATCAGAAGGTCCGTGATCTTATGTGAATCGAGTTGGAGTTTGTTCACTGGGTTAATTGTTAAATAATGGATGAGCTCCGAACAGGTATCTCTTCATAAATGAGCCCAGCGAGTTGAACTCAAGGAAAAATATAAGAGGGTATGCAATTTGTTCACTTATGTTCAGAAATGCAGGCTAATGAGATTCAATGCTCTTAATGAATAAGCATCACAAAGTGTCATTTTCATACTACTTCAAATTTGACAGAATTGTGTGTGTTTAGGTGACTTTTCAGGAAAGACGACACTTTGTGATGCTTATTCATAAAATGTATGCATCTCATTAACCTGCAATTCTGCCGGATATATCTGAATTTGTGACCCTCGCCATGGTTGCCGTGTTCGCAGTATCCGTGCAGAAAGCAAGATTGAGTTTGGGCCCAAATATGTAATTGCTTCATACAGTGATCAACATCGAATTTCATCTCACAAGATCTTCCATTGCCAACTAAGTAGGTGATGAGAATACAGAGCTGAATCATCCACTAGACTAGTTCGAATACTTTGTTAACTGAGGCAACAAAGCAAAACATATGAGCACAACACGAGATCAACATCACTTATCTGGAAAATTTATGCATACTGTACCACTACTGCATTAACGACCTAAGTTTTGTTCATAAAGTACTTCACGAGGTTCTAAAGATGCAGCTATAATGCAAGACACTTTCTTCGCATCTATGACAATTTCATGCATCTTGAGCTGGCTTGGCGAAACCACAGCAGGAGGTTTAGTTGGTTCCAGTTTACTAGCCACAAAGGATGGTATTTACAATATTGAAACAGTTTATCGCTTGTGTTGTTGATATTGGCCGGCAAGATCGCGTTTCAGTGACTTGAAATCTATTATACAGGCTGCGTATTTCTTAAAAGGCTGAAAAATGCAATCAACGACAAAAATGAATCGTGTGTTCGCGAAACTTTATCAAGAAGTATATCACAGAAAGTGAAAGTTTCTTAACACCAGTCGAATTCCCACAACACTCTGAAACCACAAAGGGCTAAACTCAGACGGACATGGCTGCTGAGGCACTGTCTGAAAAGAGATTAAAGAATGGTTTTTCTTCGACTGTGAAGCCACAAAGCCATTAATCATCATTAGAAAGTCAAAAATGGTGGGTTTGTCAGGTTTGTGGTGAAACCGAATGCTTTCCTTCCCCCTCCTCTCCTGGAAGAATAATCAGTTGCCATAGCTATTTAGAAAGAATAATATTAGCTTCTTCCCGCAACTCACAGATGTTCAGTTGTCTATTGTATCACGGATGACACTTCGGACTCAAATGTTGGCCGGCACATCAATGTTCGAATTCTGCCCCCTTTGGGGATTGATATATTGTTAAAGTGACTCACTAGTCAAAAAATCGCAAAAATTGTCATGAATTTGAAACCTTTTTAATTTCCTTGACTCTCCTTGCATCTAAAGGTATTACCTGGCAAAGAAAACTTATTTTTTTAATATCTTCTCTTCATTCTGTTAATTTATTTAGCTCTTACTGCAGTAAGTGAAAAATGTTTTGATGGTTACTATGGATAGAGTGAGGTCATAGGACCAAGTGAAGGAACTGCTCAGCAGATTATCCAGCTGTCTTAGCGGCAGAAAATCATTTATTGGTCATTTCTGCTAGAACGCTCATCTTGGTCTTCATACAGATGTTGAACTTTTCGGAACTTTTACACAAATTAAGTTCTTACCGAAACATTCAAGCTGGGGCCGATCCATTTCACCGACAGAGTAAGACCTACTCGATAAACGGGAAATTTCGAAATTAAAATCATGTTCTCTTTTGCTTCGATTCTGGCGAGGCAGGTGCGTTTTCACTTGAGTTGAGAGAGTCGGACAATGATTACTCCCCTGGGATGACGATACAATTTGTCGTCATAGTTGATTCTCGAAGCTGTGTGCGTTTTCCATGTGACAAAAGTATGAAAAGCATGATCCCAATGCAAGAGTGTGTTATGGACCACAGAATTCATACAAATCAAGTAAAGATGTTCTCAACACAATTGAATTCAAGTAGGAAGGTGCACAGTTTTATAAACGATGACTTGATGGGCGAACCTGTTAACTGAAGAAGATTCGTAGTACGTTCTGTTGTATTAATGTGCTACTTTTAGTTTATCTGATCACCTCCAGCATATCATTTAACTATTCCTCTGTGTGTCTGTTTGTTTAGCAGCTTCTGAATAAAAGTTTAAAACTTTCCCTACATAAACAACCATATCTGCGACTACTTAGGATTGTTGTGGGTAATTTTTAAACTTTTTCTGGGAAAAATTTGTAAAATGACTCAGGTGTTTGGTCCTAACGACAAACAGTGATATTGGTCACTCGTGTTCAAATGTTGTGATGTTTTCTTTTGATAATTAATGACTATCCTGTTAATATCTTTTCAGAGTTTGCGTGTGGCAAAATACTGAACAAACCGCATGAAATAGCAATATACCTAAGTCACCATAATTGCTGTGTCACCCTTTGTTGAATGAACACTCTTCCAAAAATGCAAGAAATACATTCACCCAAGACATTTCGCAACCGCGAATTTGAACTTAAATCGGAAGTATTTTTCCACTTGAAACAACAATAAGACAGAAATAAAGGAAAAACGTAACATCCTGTCACCATTTCTAATCTCACCAGAAACCTATACACTGTCTATTGTACGAAGAATAGAGTCCTCGTATTGAAATTTAGGGCTTTTTTCACGCAGCGGTACACAAGCGAGTGCCCTGAATTGTTTTGAAAACAAAAAAGTATTGAATACGCGAGAGAAAAGAATCTTAGAGGTAAAAAGAATAAAGAACAAAATCAAACATGTCACGTAGTCAAATTTATCGTAGACTTAAAACCATCCATCCTAGCTTTGTTTGCCAAGCAAACAGGAGACTGATGGTGAAAAATGGCAATTTATTTAATTACGACTCCTTAAAGTTTAGACTTGTAATGCCCTTGTTTGGGGTAATTTTGATCAACTATTTTTCTGGCTGGTTCTTTTAACACTCGTTTTATAATCTTCATAGGGGTAACTGCCTTTCAACGCAAAAAATTGCTAAAATATGAAATGTTTTTTGTAATTCAGTTCTCGGCTGAACGTTCTAAAGTTTTCCACGTCTTGTTATACCATCAATGGAATGCTGAACCGGCGGAACTTCAATTACTGCTTTATCAGATTTACAGACCATTTTTTTGCCACATTTCCTACACTAATAGCTACCTTCGACAGTCAAAAGAGTTCTTTACTCACCTAACATTTCAGTCCCCACAGCGTTAAATCTCCAGAACTTGTATGAAGCAAATGATGAACTTTTAGATAGCGTGTGCTTAGCGGCCGGTAGTGTTAATTCCGCTAAATCCTCTAAACAAACAGTAGTATTGTTTGGAATTAACCAACGTATTCAACTCAAGAAAGCTTTCAAAGCCAATTAAAAATTGTCTTTTGTTTTGTTTGCTCGCGACGATATTGCTGTCACAGTTTGCCTTTTTTCTAATGAACACTCGAGTTTTTTTGGGACACAAACCGCAACTTGGCTTCGTCTTACGGCATATTGTCCTGATTTGACCTAATTGAAATAATGAATAAATGCTACGAGTTATTTTCTCGCAAAGGATTTGAATAATAATAGTAAAAAACGAACAGTGAGTCACTACTGGAGAACAATCATTTTGCACTCAAACCGGACCTACCCGTTGTAAGGATGCAGTGACTTCACTGCTTGAACAAACATGTTTTGCTGCTGTAACAGTTCAAAACGTGTTTGATTCACTAATTTTTCTATCCGTGATTTCAAAATAATTCAGTGCATTTCGAGTTTTACAAGTGGAGCAGAAAATCTCGGTATAAGGATCTATAAGAGTGTCTTTCAAGTGTGGGGTTGAATATTCACAGACACCTAGCTAGTCAGCCGAAAGAGGCAACCGAAATAATAACTCGTCTCGTGGGAAACTAGTTTCCATCCCTGATATTCAAAGAATTTAAGAACAAAAACAGTTCAGAGTTATGTTAAGAATAAGTATAACTCATTATAAAATTGTCTCACGTAGACACATCTAATTTTAGTTCATCGGAATTTCGTTCTGTAGCAAAGTACGTAAAGACAGAATTCTTGTTCAAAATTGAAAACTATCTTTATGTTTGACCCTCGACTGTACTTCAATCAAAGATCTCGCTAGCCTTAAAAGTTTGTTCCACGGAAACTGAGGACTGAAGTGCAGCGAGGGACCTAAAAAGGTTTTATAAAGAGACTATTAATAATGACAATGATTGTATAATTACAGTTTGACTGATGCATGGTTGATTTGTCCGCAAAGAGGAACATAAATTAAATCTGAGAAACACTGCTGTTATAAAAATTTGTTTTTATCAATTCAGGAAGACTGAAAAACTTTCAGTAAATAAAATTTGTCTAGATGATACTCCTTCCCAATTGTTTGGATCCAAAGAAGGCAATTTGTCAATTTAAAACTCAGTAAACTAATAACAATATTCATGTAAAGGTTTACTTAATAGCCGCTTATCTAGGAAGAAGTGTAATTTGTCTTAAAACCATCTGAATGCGGAAAATGGGTAATAGAACTATTCTTAACGGTCCGGAGTAAAGTTGCCAACAAAAAATCATCTAAAGATCAGCTGAACAAAGGAAAACAAACTTAATCTGTTGCCGTTTCTGTGCATGTACTGTCCTGCAGAGAACTTGTGTATTGTGATTCTAGCTATAGAAAAGAGAACTCAGACTTAGATAACGCGGCCTAACATCCTGATTGCAAAATAAAATATAATTGGATGGTTTGAAATGTTTTCACTACTCCAACAAAAAGGGTATACTACCTGACCACTTAAAATTGTTTTTTGAGGTTTCAGTTCTCAATTTTCATTCCTGAAGTTTTTTTCTCGTGAATGGCTCAATGGGCTAATGACGAGTTCTTCAGCTATCACATTTATTCCAACTTTTCGAAAGACTTTGTTCTTCTGGTCCAATTAAAAAGACAATTATCTCCCCAACCCCGGCGGGAGACCGGATGTTTAATTTATATATTCATTTTTCTACTTGACCAGAAGTTCAAGCCACAACAATTACACTGAATTACACCAACTTCTACTGCATATTAATGTTACACATATAGCGTCATGCCTGGCTTGGAATCACGGATTTATTCATAGACATTCAGCTTAAGGCTAAATATGCCATTTACTAGATAGCATTCCATTCATGAGAAATGCGAGCTGAGATTTGAGTCGCAAAATCTTCAAGTTCTGTGGCTGCTTAGGAGTCACTTAGTCATGAAAACTGAGAGCTCTCATGTTCACAGCCCAATTATATACTTTCCGCCCAAATTAAATTGAATAGCTCAACTTAAGTTATTAATCAAAGTTAGTTGAACTTAAGAGTTGTCAGTAGAAATATATCGCTTTAAACTAGTTGTTAAATGTTAACGAACGTGACAAGAAAGGCCCCTCGTTCTTGGGAGGGGGCTAAAGGAAATAACCACAGACCCTGATCAGTGGCACGAACAAGACCGACAAATGTAGTATCCGTTAGAATATATCTTTAATATACGGTCAAAGGCTTCCATTGTAACAAAACCACACTGACATGCATCACTGGTATCAAGTCAGTAAACAGTTTTCATGCGCATTCTTGTAAGAGAAAATACGACAATAAAATTTGTTATAAGCATTTCACTCCAGCCCTCCCTCTGTATGTTGCGACTAATTTTACACAACTGGGAAAGCTGCTACTTAGGTTTCGGCCCGATACGACTATGATCACCTGCTAAAGCCTTAGCTACAATACTTGTTACTGTTGTTTTTTCTTCTTATTTTGCGGAAAAGCTTGGGTCTCACTTAATAAGCATACCATTGCCACATGACTCTTATAAACCTTACGCGTGTGGTATATCATGTAAGTGAAATCTAAGGCTTGATGACTTCAGACTAGCTAAATTCACTGTATGTTTTAACGAAAATGCAAACTGACTTCTTATATTTAAAGTTTCATTGGACTGAGGTATTAGCATTGATCAGAAACCGGTTAGAGTAGTCATTAATTTCAATAAAAAGGACTTCAAGGACTGCAAATTTACTAAAGAAGTGCACAGGCAATATAACAAGGATAAAAACCACAACTAATACGCAAGTTCTTTCGGTACATTAGTGACAAAGAAATTGAAATACCTTCAGGTGACATTTTTCCCCAACCTGTTTTCGTTCAACCCATTGTCAACATTAGCCCTTATGTGTGATGACATCAGACTAGCTAAAATCACCACCAAGCCTCGGCTCGAGAATGCAAATTTTAAAGTTTATATGAACTAATTCCCAAAGCAGAAATGTTGAAAATAATACCCACATGAAAAACAACGAAGGTTTGAGATAATGTCTCGCAAACGAGGCGCTTGGTGTTAAAATTTTGAACATGTTACGCGATCGCGCATACCACCTCAAAAACTCTTACAATAATACTCTTAGATGTTGAAATTTGTTTTTCAGATCAAGCCAAAGACGCGTTAAATTAAAGGCATAATAAAAGGGCCGTGGATTTGTTTGCTACCATCACGAAAAGTAAACTCTATGATTATGTTAAGATATAGAATAGTCCCGCTCAGTTCTACTGATGGTTGTCGAACTGATATTCAGACCGTACAGTATATGTAGTAACTGATGCCAAGTGATACAGGTTAGGTGATCGAATAAACAGGATTCCAATATCGGTAATAAACGAAATTAAGTGAACCAGCAAACTACATAGCTATTAACAACATGAGTAACTGGGAATTTTACGGTTTAAAAGAGTCCGGGCCTTTGTATGATTATATGAACATTTGCGCCAATAAATTGGAATGATTTTTGGTGTCAATAACTAATCTAGATCTATAAATTATTTCAGTTGCCATCGTTTGATCATTTGCTAAATACAAATATCATAAATTTACTCATTGCTGGTTAAGGTTTCTAAATTTAAAACCATTATTTACAATCGTCTTACTAATTTTTTTTTGTCTAGCAATAAATATTGATCGTGAGCAACCCACGTATCTTTCAGTCGTGCAATACCAAGGCAATATAGAATAAGTAGGCTTGTTACTCACCAGAACGCGGTTTTGTGCATAAAATAACTTGTTCTTCTTGTAGAAGTGGAACGCACGTAAATGGTCGCCTACTCATTCGGTTCAAAGACTTTCTGATGACGGATCTATCCACCTAAATATATTGTTGTTTTTCTCTGCACCCCCTCGATCACTGTAAACTAATTAACAGAACACCAATAAGGGTGAAAGCACCCTTGTTTCCTTTGTCTGCAATGAAATTGAGGCTCAACGTAAATATCACGTCCAAGTTGTTTTGCGGTTAGTTAACACATGCGTTATATCATTTCCATCATGTTCAGTTAATTTTGTCTTAATATGCAAGTACACAATTAATCAAGGTGTCATGCGCTGGAAGGTTCAAACTGCGGTAACTAAATTAAAGGGTGGAAGAGGGCAAGGCCAGGTGGGAAATTTGAGAGTAAGGCAATTAAATACCTGAGGAAAAATTCTCAATGAACAGCAATGAGCAACCATTGATGAAAATGACGAAAACTGGAAGGACAAACGTCCTCTCGTGTGGAATACAGGGTTTCCAAAACGGGTTATCTCAGTCAGAAATTAGCAAAAAGAGTAACACTAATTAGCTTGGAAAAAACTTGACCTTAAGCTCGTTTCGGAAGTCATGTGAGGAGATCGAACCATGTTTGGACATAGCGGAAAACTTCGGCGTTAATTGCAGTTAATCTTTAACCTTTTTATCTACAAACAGTGAACCATATCCAGTTTCTTCTAAATATATCAGTAAACACGAAGTCGAGCGTGAAGTAAATGGGAATGAAAAAGCTTACCTCTTTAATTCTTCCATTTTAAGTACTTTGAACATTATATTGTGACTGGTAAGGAAAATCTGCATCTTGACACTAGACCAGAGAAGGTACCTCTGCTGAATTTTATTAAAACAGAGCTACTCTAAATATAACATGTTGATAAGTGCGCGTCAGTCACATTCGTTCCAAAACGATGCTCGTTTTAATTGCTCTTGTCTCCAAAACAAAAGTCTTTTATATCTCTGCGCGATATCAATAACTCGATATCACTGACGTGACAGATATTAGTTATTTTTAGCTATAATATGTGGAATGATCTTCGAAATCAAAAGTTAAGGTAGTGACAGAAATTAAAAAAGCCAGGTCGTGTTTTATTTTCATTAAACGAATCACCTATAATAATAACTATAGGCTCAGCGGCCTATAATTATACTGTGTTGCTATGCAGCAAGACTCACAATAACTATAAACAAAGCGCTTGTCAAACTGTTACGCTTCACATTTTCCAGCTGACAGCTGATAACGTCGGAAAGTTCTTATGCCGGTCCTCTGGCTTTGTGTTTAAATAAGTTCTTTATCACATTGCCTGGTTCGCAGGTCCCTGCTGAAGACTCAGTGCAAAACAATTATAGCCACGCCCTAATTAAAGAATCAACAGTTTTCTAACTGGATATATAAACAATAGCCTCCATTTGGCGCGAAAATATGCTGGGATATTTGTCCGCAGACATTATCTGTTCCGAGAAGCGAACAGTTTTCCGAGAACGTAGCTCGAGGAAAACTGTGAGCTACGAGGAACAGATAATGTCCAAGGACAAATATCCGAGCAATTTTCGCCCCAAATGGAGGCTATTGTGTTTATTATCCTTCAAATCTTTTTCACAACGCGCGTAGTTATGAAAATTAGGGAATATTTGACAACTATTCACCGAAGTGGAGGTGGCTAGCGGTGGATATTTACCGAGCCGCGCAATAATATTCGCCACAAAAAATTAATTTGGATGATTTCTTCACATGTCACGGATGCAAACCGGGACCCCATTTTTGCTCGAGTTGCTCGGAGGAAAATAGCACAGGATATTCGGAGTTTGACTAGCCAATCAGCGCGTGCCTTCAACGCTGGCCACTGTTTTAGTATATACTAATCTCTTTTAGTAAATTCTCAGCTCCGACTATTGCATTTCTAGCTTTTTGATTGGCTAAAAAACTCCGACTATGAGCCAATAGTCGGAGTTTTACGTCATATGGAAAATAGTGCGCCAAGTTTAAAATTTTTCGCTTTGTAAAATTGTGGAAATAAAAATCGGCGGCAAAACCCGGTTTGAGAATTTACTAAAACAATTATTCCATTCGCCCTTGTTGGATATGAAGTGATTACAACCAACTCGCGCTACGCGCTCGTTGGTTATTTTATCACTTCATATCCAACGCGGGCTCATGGAATAATTGTTATATATTCCCCAGTTTTGGCTGGGGAATGTTCGGTTACCTGACGCGTTTGGACCAATTGCGCGCAAGCGAAAAGATTTGATGGATTATAACCTAGGATATCTGTTCTAAATATCCCATATCCCATAATCATTTCCCCAAATATCCCATATCCCATAATTATTCACCCAAATATCCTGTGTCCCGTCAATTTAAACCTAAATATCATGTATCCCGAACTTCTAATAGGGCCTGTGAAATGATTCTCGATAAAAGAGGAAGCAGAACGATCATCGAAAAAGACAGGATCCCAGCTTGAGTCCCATCTGCGTCGAAATATCCTTTGCCCCTTGACCCCTTTCACGTGTCTGACCAAATTAAACGTATTCATTTGCGTAAGGGTACATTTAAACAAACACTGTAAATAAAATTGCCCATCCAAGTGTTTTGAGGAAATGAAAAAGATTAATAAGGCACAGTTTTATAAGTGATGATACGGCTCGGCCTTGCTAAAACGTACGGTTGAGAAGCCTTCTGCGATAGAGAGCCAGACTGTCAACATCGAGAATTTGCGAACCGGACTTAGGGCGTGACGCTCAACGAGTTTGTCAATGAATTCTAAAGGTCTCTGAAACGCCGCGTCAGACTAGCCATAACCTGTGATAACTAACCACGAACATTTCAAAAGTATTTGACAGCTGTTTACCTTTTATATTAATTAATCTTAACAATGATAATAGTGAAAAAAATTAAGTTAAATCTATACGACGCAGTCTCGATGAAACATTTACTGAACTGCGTCTGCATCGTGAACGTTACTTAACTTACCTGGTGAAACCCGTTACATAATCAGCTGCCGGCGAGAAATAGAAGTAGTGTCGGTCTAATATTATGTTACTTCTTCACTCAGGTCTTGATTTATATCTCCCGTTCTCTTCATTATACTGAACACATTTGGGCATCACAGGGTTTCACAGGGTAAAAGTTCTTATTCTGGCAGCTCTTTTGTTAAGAATTTGCATTCAAAGACCACCTGCCGTTTTCCCAAATTGTCAAAATTGTTCGACTTAATAAAATGTCTGCCTGCTACCCTGAGAGCATTTTCTACGCCTAAACGACTGAGAGAATACCTCGATTACTCCATCTGTCTATTGCCTTATTTGGGAAGATAATTAATATGTCTCACACAAAACAAACAATTTCTTATTGAAAACATCTTTCTTATTGAAAGTAGGGTAGGGACTAAAACCAGAATGTAAAAACGCTTAGATGTCCTGAGAAACACAAACTTTCCTCTCACTTGGGTTTCAGAGACTTTGGAGGGAACTTTGGTTCAAATGATTATAGTCTCTTGTAAACCGGGATAAGCTTAAGCTCCGGCCTGATGGGCCACTTGGCTCAAATGCAGACTTCACCTTGGAAACAGTTGTTGTAATTTTCTGCCGCTAAAATCATTTCAGCTTCAACTAGTTGATTTTCTCAGACATCATGATTTACTCACGTAGTGAGTTTTTTTCATTATTGAAAATTATGTCTCAAGTGTAAACATTACCACATACTGTCAAGATTTTAGTTTGTAATAAATCTAGTAGGTAGTTTCATTTCAATCTCTGCGTTTCTACACCATCAAATAAATGAGATGTCGACAATCTTTCAAGACACTTTCGTCAAGAACGCTGTAAGCATTTGGCCGCAATCATACGTAAGTGTATGTTACTTCATAGGAAACAAAAACCTCTGCACTTTTACTCGGCTAGGATGTATTTACCCTTTTTCGATAGTATAAGTAAACTAACTTGGCATGCACTTTACTGTTTATACGAACTAACACGCACTGGATCAGAAACGAGAAAAGAGAAAAAAACGTCTCACCTGACTGGAAGAATTATTCAAGTTTGTAACATTTCCTTTCATTTTAAACATTTTTTTCCTAGCTACATGATGTCAGGTCGCAGTTGCTGAATAAAAAACAATGCCAGCTGCGGTATGAGCAGGTTAAACCAGGGGTAGGTGGCTCATATTCTATTGTCACTCAAAATTGATTGAAGTCGCTGCATGCCTTGTTTGTGAAATTGTGTTCCAGCAGCGAGCTTTAATCGACCACTTTATGGATTTTAGTTAGCAGTTGTTTGACCCTGAAACCCTTATAGATCCTGATAGGACTTTTCACCAAAAGACATGACCACCCACAGGTACGTACTTATTAAGCGAATTTGGTCAATACATGTTTGATATTTGCAGCATTTCCGCAAACCGAAAACTCTTCCAACAAACCTAAATGCCACAGCGCAAAGTATTTGACTTACGTCGGAACAAACGCATGGCTGAGCCGAGAAACAAGGTATACAACTTCATCATCATCATCATCATCATCATCATCATCATCATCATCTAGTCCTTTTCCCTCTGAGGGAAATAGCTAGGGCCTTAAGTATACAACTTAAGAGAGCAGAGAAAAGAACAAAGCCATGCTGAGCATTGAATAGAGTAGCTATAGAACACATTGTCCATTGATGGAACATTTTGTCGCTGTTGGAACCTAGCTTACGTCTGCATGAGTACAAAAGTCTCTAATTGGGATGCGTGGCTGGTGATGAATTAAAATGTCAACTACTGATTATAACATTCTGTGGCTCCTATTTTAAAGTTGAAATTTCATATAAGTTTGGAACCGGCTTGTATAAGACAGTCCAAAACACAACTCCACAAAATTTGATCGTTTTTCAACAAGACAACATTTCCACGATAAAGGCCGGAGAAAATCACATAGATTGTGACCTCGTCTGCCAGGGACACAATGAAAGGCTTGTCCCGGTGTTATTATTTGAAACCAGGAGTCATAATCAGGGACGGAGACCGTAAGTCTTGGAATCCGCTGCAACTATGATATGGGACAATTTTTCCATATTTAGAACAAACTGCATCACCCTGACGTCATATATCCCACGCATATGTCGTGGGTTCTCGCGTGGATTTTGTCACGTTGGGTGATCAAATGGTGAGAGTTTCGAGATTCTCTTGCGCGGAATTTTTCACAGCGATGGCGAGAAACAAGGCAGGGAATACGAACCAGGGTTCTTCTACGTAATTTTATGCCCTGAGGTAATGGACAAGATGAGTTTTTCATGGTGGAAAATTAATTTCTTCAATTTTGCGATGTGAATAAATCATAACTGCTTGCGCTAGTTGTACGCGTACTACAGCCCCGGTTAAACGATCGTAAACATATCAACACAACTTATCCCAACATTGTTGGTCCAACATTTGCCCTGGGGTACTCCCTTATATGGGCTATATAGGTATGTGCAGCCTCAAAGAGTATGGTTTTCAGGCGTTTTGGTCATAAATAGGGTATCGATTTTAACTGATTTTGGCTATTTTGGCCATAAATAGGGTATGGGTTTTGTACTCTAGCCTTAATATGGGTGTGTTTTTGAGAAGAAGCCTTTTTTCATCTTTATAGAAAAAAAATGAACAAAAGCCTTTCAAAAATTATAATTTAACATTGGTCTGAACTAGCAAACGCAGTTCATGTTTTACTGGTTGTACAAAACACGCATCGGCGGGCGATCTTATTCCGACATATGGCATAAAGACAATTTATTGGATTTCTCAACACAAACAGAACTGGGCGCCATCTGCAGACATAAACTTATTGGGTCTTGATGAACATCAAGCTTGCAATTCAAATAACCAACTGCTTAGTTTTGTACTTTTCGGTCGCGATAGACTCTGGTGAAATCCTCGGCAATTGAGTGTGACAAAAGGATGGAAACTTTGAAGCCCTGAAACGCTGCTATAACCACGTAAATCCAACTTGTGTAATAGAACTTGTTAATCTTCAACACATGTGAAACTTAGAGTGGAGTAATGTGGAGCTCTTGTTAAAGAACAGCTTGCTGACTGATATAAAGCGAGAAATAACTGAACTCAACACTGTCTTACTTCACTGAAACTGGAGTAGCTTTCGACGTTAATACTGAAGCAAAATTCCCACAGACATAAACGTTTTGAGTTGTGGGCGAAAAGCGTCAAACATTTCGGGGTACGCGCGTGTGCTTCACGCGATGGTGCAACTTGTTCTAAAAAAAAAAAATGTCCCATATCATAGGGACTTCCCCAATACTAGAAATGGCGCGCGCTTACAGTTTCTGTCCACGATTATGGTTCTATTTAAACTGAGTGTCAGTCACTCGACAGCCTTTTGGCATTTGCCCATAACAGAAATAATTTTCCCACGGTATTTTATTATTATTATTTCTTTTTTCAGAGCAGTAAAACTCTACAGAAGGCTTTGATTAATTGCCGGGATTCAAGACAATTTGAATGAGGCGTCCGGAGTACCCCATCAATGTTTCGGTACGCGGCGCGCAAAATATTATGCTAGCTTATGTTCCGGCGAATTTGCCGAATATTTGGAGAAAACATAATCGCCTGTATATAGTAATGACAATTTAGTTAAAGACTTGATAAAGAAATTCATGCTTTCCAATAAACTGTTAAAACGTGTCTACTGGTGAATTAATTCACAGCAATATTTGGTTGTGATTGATTATCTAATTGAGGCGAAAATTCAAGAAAATAAATCGGAAAAATTTCGCAGAGCAACAAAGAAAAAATTGATTAGAAGGCGTTAAACCTTAATTGAACTGAGATGGCAGTTTTGTTTATTATCGCAGCAATTACGCGACAATGAGCGCCATCCTGGCACGGGCAAATGTGAATAAACTTCGTTGAAAGTCATATATTTTTTCGCCAAATTTTGCAATTAATCTTTTACAATATTGTTCTCCACAGATGCATATCTTGAAAGGTTCGTCGAAAAATACGGAAACAATGGACATCCATTATTGTGTTGAGCTTACTTTGTCCAGGAAATGAACACCTTTTTCTCTGTTCATGTAAAAAAAAACGAAGGAAAAAGAGAGGTGTTTACTCAAGAGTAGATTAAGTTGCAGTTAATATTTTACAAGAATATTCCCTACAGACGCATATCCTGAAAGGTTCGTCCAAACATACGGAAATAATGAACATCCATGTTATTGTGTTAAGCTTGCTTTGTCCAGCAAATGAACTCCTTTTTTTCTGTTCATGTAAAAAACGAACGAAAAAGGGTGGTGTTTACTCAAAGTGTAGATTAAAATGGAGATTTGAAAAAACTGAACTTGCATGTTTAGTTTATGTAGGAATTTAAAATTGTTGTCGAATATTAGACAAGATGAAAGTCGAAAAAAATTTATACATTATTAGTGCTAATAAAAACACTAGATTCATTAGAACGTCTTCAGCAGCAGCGTCCCATAATATCTAATTTGTGCAAGTGCAAACAAAGGAGGTTTCGACTAATGTAATGCAATTTGTTGTAATATCTTCCTCGTGGCAATTTGCTGAGATATTTTGAGGTATTATTTACCAACATCTTGGCATTAAATCTTGAGTACACGATAAACTGCACAAACAGAAACGTTTCTTGGCGCTTGTGAACGTGAGTTTACAGTCATTTCTCAGGAAAATTGTAGAGGATGAATTATATTGTATTTCTTTATTTTTTTATTCATTATTAGGACTTTTTATTTTATGCGGTCTGGAAAGGATATCAAGGCTCAATATTTCCTTATAAAATTAAGGTATCGTGCATGGAATAAATGCTGACCAAAAAAAAACCCGAAGCAATAAATCGCTCGGCTCACTAGGCTTGATTAAACTGAAAAGAAGCAAGTTTCTCCAGGGATTGTTATATAACATGACTTTATTTAGCTGTCCACATACATAGCTCTGTTTTGGTGTGTCTTTCAAGTCACTTAAGCTAGTTTAAAGGTATATCGTTCGACAAAATATAAAGAATATTGCTGAAATGATCAAATTTACACTTTCTCTCGCTAAGTATTCTCTTATGAATCCATATTTTTATTACATTACATTTTCTTATAAGTGAGTCTCATGAACAAAAACATCACTTGTTGACATGTGGTTGAGCATTATTTGATGAGTTCATCTCTCTATCTCTGCTGCGCTACTACAGCAGCTGCTTTTGGAATATTCACTGGCCTCTATTTTAGCATTTTGTAATAAAGAAAAGGATTCAATACATAGGTAAAATTCGACATTGCTAAGGTAATAATGAGAACACCAACCAGTAAGTCTCTGAAATTTCTGCCAAATTGAGCTAGAGGAAAGCAGACAAACAGAGGTAGCCAACACACAAGAAAAACACCACAGATCTTATAAGTCAGCCATGTCAGTTTGTTTTCTTGGCGTCTGTGTTGGCTTCTTGCTTCTGGCAAGGGAGAGGAACGTAGTCTTTTTACAATGCGAAGTGCTGTTATGACAATTATAAGCACGGAAACCATGTTGAATGATACCATGAGAATACCTAAGTAAACATAAATTGGATCTCTTCCTTCTATCCTGGAAATAATGTCACATTCTTGAGATTCGTGAAACAACGAGTATACGATTATGGCAGACGTTAAAAGTGATGTCCCTATCCACGAGATTGCTATAACTTTGGTGACATTATATTTTGACATGCGTCGGTTAAATGGTCTCAGGACACAGTCTTGTCGGTCGATCGCCCATCAATGACAGCGTCACAGCATTGAGAATACCACAAGCAAAACCGCTTGGAACAAGAATGTAACAAGCAGCTTCAGCAGACACCGGACTGTCCAAGAGATGAACCATTACAATCATGGCTAAACGAGATGGCAAATTTAGCAGACATGAGAAAACTCCATTCAAGGCAAGGCTGGCAAATAGATGATGTGGGACCTTGCGCAGATCTGAACGTTTACTGAGGAGAAAGCAAACTGTAGCGTTTCCAAGAAATCCAAGCAAAGTGGCGATTGCTGACAGAGTTATGTCAGCGATAATAATGCTTGGAGCAATTTTTAAGCCAGTACGGTTTTCTGAAGTTGAGCGATTCATTCTTTCAGAAGCATATGCTTCTGATTCTATATAAAATGAATTTCTGTTATCATTTGCTCTGTTAAAGTTTTGTTTTTTGCCGAAGAGTTGAAAATTCTTTTTCTGCCAATCACTATCCGCCTCTGTCGCTTTTAGTTTTCACGTTGTGTAAAATAATGTAAGTTCAAGAAGCAGGCTCTATCAAGCAAAAAACTCTTGGAAAAGATTTCCACGTTTTGCTCCAGCAATTTGTCAGCAGATGATTTGTTTGCTTATGTGCGACGGAAAGAGTATAGTAATCAGCCATTGACTCTAGTTTGTATTGTATGAAGTCAAGAGACTATGAGGTAGATCATAGTCTCTTGATGAAGTGTCGACAATAGGTAAAGAACAATATTTGCAGTTGCAGCAATTTCCTTCATTTTCAATACTCGGCGGATCCAAACCCAGGTTTTATTTCAGTATCCGCTTAAGAGTACTGTACACCTTTTGCATCAGGTATCTCGCGTTTAAGCGCTTTAGCGCGTCCGGTTTAAACTGTAGATATCTAAACCCCCATATCAAATTAAAGCTGATAGAGCTGGCTATCAAACTATACCAAGACGTTTGAAATGGTGTGGTGTGTCGATCGACCCGTTGGCCGACGCGTCGGTGGCCATGGGATCGGATTCTTTCTAGTTTACCGTAATAAGTACCTCACGGTTTTTTCCATCTAAAATATCAAACTAAAAAGAAATTGACTGAAAACGGGTCACTTCAATTAGGTAAATGGTATACTTTTGATTTCTGTAGCTTTAACTAGATTCTTTTCACAGATTCAAAAGAAAACTGATTACGGTACATTGCGTGAAACTTTCTTAAATTGAACTGACAAGGAACCTTTGTTCATTATCGGAAAGGATTTACTTGATTATCAGCCTGCCTCGCAAACGGGAAATGTGAATCAACTGCTTTCACCGTAAAATATTCAATTCCTATAGCAAATTTCCTCTCTATTTGGACCAAAACGTCTCAATAAGAACCTGGATAAGGAAGCGCGCAGGGGAAATTTAGGGCGCTTTACTGATCTCGAATCGACAGAAAACAGATCTATAAAGCAGCACTAGCCAAATAGCAACACAGTTACTCTATTTACTGGCAAAACCAAAAGAAGCAACTGCCCACACTCTCCCTTACATAAATGTTAAAAGTGGGAACAATTAAATGAGATCCTTGGCTTTTCCATTTAATTAGATTACATTTGTTGATTTTTCAACCAACAACAAATAATTCTGTCCGTATCTAGCCAAAGTTTAATTAGCTGAAATCAATAGAAAACAGTTCTTCAGTTAACTGTAACCCAATAACTCATGCACTATTTGCTGTAGATCAATAGATGATATATATATGGAAGTGCACCTATAGCTAATTCGCGTCAATTCCAGTTTTAAACTTCATCAGCACGGGTTTGTTGGCATTGAGTGTCCACGCGATTGCAAAATGGAACTCACGGTCTCGAACACTAGTCTATCTGAAAATTCATTACTATCAAACACCAAAGCAGTGATTGTTTCTTCCTGTAGGTTTCAGCGTTTAAATGTTCATGTGTCCATGTAAAAAAAAATGTTCCCACGTTTACATCCTACAGCGAGGAATCTTTTGGAAATCTTTGCGGCGGCTGTCACAATAAAAAGACCTGGCTCTTCTTATTCATATACGCACATTAGCTCTACTGTATAACTGCGATCCGATCGGAAACATTATATCCTCTCTACTGCTGCCTGGTTCAAACGTTTCTCGAGAAGTCAGTCGAATGGGACCAGGTTCTGGTCAATAAAAAAACAAGAAGCTGATAAGGCAGTTTAGTGAACTGAAGTTTAAAACCGCGCGGGCGAAACTTGAAGTGTATTATCCCGCATCAATGGAAAAGAGCAGCACTAGCTAAATAACGACAACACAATAACTACATTTACTGCCAACAGAACCAGAAGAAACAGCTGCATGCACTTTCCCTTGTGAAATGTTTGCCGTCGAAACAGTTAAATTTCAATGTGCCGTCGACCTTTCAATTAACAGCAACTAATTCCGTCCGTATCTACAATCTTCAAGGGAAAGAATACAAAGGAACAGAAATGGGTTGGTGGGGGTGGAGGTGGTCCAAATGCTTGATTTATTTCTTCTAAGATTGTAGGTAAAATTTAAATTATCCGAAATCAATAAAAAAAATTAAAACATCCCCCTTAAAACAGAAACCAAGTACCTCGCTATTTACTGAACAAACAATCTTAGCAAGCGATAAATAGGTCATATTCGTTCGCATCCCTTCTCAATTTCAAACTTCATCAGCAATGGTTCGCAAATGTAACTTACAGCTTCGAATAATCCATCTAAACGAAAATAAACTAGCTCTTTTATGCAGAAGACTATTGCTTCTCTTGTCAACAATGAAACAACAGAGTCAGTATCCACAAGAAAACATTGTTTACTAACCAAGAGTCACCGTCATGTAGTTTCATGATCTTCGAATTCGTGCAATATCCTCAAACAGTTTAAATCAGTTCTACGCTTCAGTAAACGCGGACATTGCTCTTCAGTAAACGCGGACAACGGGATTTGAACCCATGGCCTCTGCGCTAGCGCTGCACATCTCTACCAACTAAGCTATGAAGACCCATGTTTTGGGAGCGACCAATTTTATCGAGTTTATCTTTACATGTACCCGTGAAAGGAATGAGACGTGAAATGAAGTTAATTTACAGCGCTAACGCAGAGGCTATGGGTTGCGCATCCCGTGGAAGCCCGAAAACTTTTCTTCGGGCAAAAACGTGCAATTGCTTAAATTGCGATTACAACTGCGATGATCACATCTCAATTTCATCTGTATTCCCGCAGTTCAAATTAACTTCATTTCACGTCTCATATATCTGTCTCGGGTGAAGGTGAACTCGATAAATTGGTCTGCTCCCAACACATGGGTCTTCATAGCTAGAGGCTGTGGGTTCGAATCCCGTTGAAGCCCTGAATTTTTTTTTTTCAGGCTAAAATTTGCAATTGCTAAAATTGCGATTACAACTGTAATCGTCAATTTCACAACGCTTTAAGTTAGCTAGCTCGATCAGTGTCCGGAAAATTTATTCCCCAAGAAAACATTATACACCATTAGCAAGTGTTGATACTTACCGGTAAAATTGGGGAAGCTCCTATACAACCAGTAGATTTCTAATTTTAATTTAATGTTTAAGCTAATCAGCTAAGTTTAATTTGGTTTTGGTTTTACTACGTTTTGAGATTGGCCGTGCCGGAGTAGGTCTAATTGGTGAGCAATTGGTTTGGGCATAGTTAGTGGAGGGGATGGGTTTGGTTTTACAACACTCAATTGAAAACCGCTCTCTAAGTGAGTCTTATAAGCTGACATAATTGTTGACATGTTGATGAGCATTATTTGATGAGTTCATTCCTCTATCTCTGCCGGCTACTACCACAGCTACTTTTGGAATATTCACTGGCCTCTGTTTTAACATTTTGTAGTAAAGAAAGGGATTCACTACATAGATAAAATTCGACATTGCTAAGGTAATAATAAGAGCACCGACCAGTATGTCTCCGAAATGCTTGTCAAATTGAGCTAGAGGAAAGCAGACAAACAGGGGCAGCCAACACACAAGAAAAACACCACAGATCTTATACGTCAGTCATGTCAGTTTGTTTTCTTGACGTCTGTGCTGGCTTCTTGCTTCTGGCAAGGGAGAGGAACGAAGTCTTTTAACAATGCGAAGTGCTGTTATGACAATAATAATCACAGCAATCACATTAAATGATATCATGAGACTCCCGATGTAAATATAAATTGGATAGCTTCCTTTTATCTTGGGAATTATGTCACATGCTTGGGATTCGTGTAAAAACGAGTGGACAATAACAACAGACGTTAAAAGTGATGTCCCTATCCATGAGATTGCTATAACTTTGGTGATATTGCGTTTTGACATGCGTCGGTTAAATGGTCTCAGGACACAGTCTTGTCGGTCGATCGCCATCAATGACAGCGTCACAGCATTGAGAATACCACAAGCAAAACCGCTTGGAATAAGAATATAACAAGCAACTTCAGCAGGCACTGGACTGTCCAAGAGATGAACCATTACAATCATGGCTAAACGAGATGGCAAATTCAGCAGACATGAAAAAACTCCATTCACGGCAAGGCTGGCAAATAAATAGTGTGGGACCTTGCGCAGATCTGAACGCTTTCGGAGGAGAAAACAAATTCCAGCGTTTCCAGGAAATCCAAGGAAAATGGCGATTGTTGATAGTGTTATGTCAGCGATAAAAATGCCTGGCGCGTTTTCTAGAACACGGTTTTCTGAAGTCGAGCGATTCATTCTAATTCATAAAATGAATTACGGTAATCACTTAATTGCACGATCTGTTCAGTTTAATTTTTCGCGAAGACTTTATGAGTATGAGATCAATTCTTTTCCAGGTTTCCTCTTTACAACTTCAGTCCCGCTTTTAGTGTTCACGTTCAGCACAGACCAGCCCAGCTAACCAGTTAACCTTTAGATATCTACCCTATTAGATTACTGGGACACAACGACAAGTAGCAAGTCTTGTGAGGAAATAACTCTCGCATAGATTTCCACGCTTTGTCTCAGTTATTCGTCTGCAGCTGGTTTGCTTACGTGCTACGAAAAGAGTGCCAGTAATCAGCCATTGACTCTAGTTGTATTGTATGGAGTGTCGACAATAGCGGGTAAACTCAATGGTACCAAACTCAGGTTTTATTTCAGCATCCGCTCAATGAAAGTTTCACAAAAATGATCATTGCTGTTTTACCGAACATTAATCAGAAACGATGCACAAAATAAGAAATTGAGTTAATTTCATTTTATTTTTTACATTTTGTATACTGATAGGTGTCGAGAAATCAAAAATTAGGTGCGCTTTTGGTACTTGAGTTGCTTTCTAGTTCATTGCAGTAGCGTACATCATGATTGCAGTAATACTAACTCCTTGTTTTGGTCTTAGGTACGAGTTTTGCATGTATAAATCGATTGGAATTTTGATAAACCAAGCCTTTAACATCCCATATTAACGCGATTTATTTCTTTCTTTAATGATTTCTTAGCAGCTCATATCACAATAACAACGGTTATTGAAGGTTCTTTAAAAAAATCTCTTTACTGTTTCAATTATTACTATATGAATGGACTTCTCTGAGGTGACGATTTTGGAAAAGCTTCCTCAGGGAAGCTTTAAAGAATACGACAATGTGCAAGTGCACTGTGGAATTTGTACTTGGCAGTGACCTGACAGGACAGAAATATAAAAAAAATATCTTCAAAGAGCTTGAAACTTAAATTAAGTTCTTTTGTCTGAAAGATTTATGAATGATCGTAATTATTGCTTGAGTTTTCTGAAAGATTTTTGAATGCCCGTGAACCTGTCTTCCGGTGTGAGCTTTATGAAAGCTCTGCTGCCCATAGTAACTGCTTCAAAATAGTTCATTTCTGATTAAGATCTGTACTATGATACCTCACCACAAAATCAGGCGTTGGATGTAATTCTCTTTAGGCAGAAAGATAGCGGCTGTACCTTTCACGACACTTTGCGGGAGTTTGCCAAAGCCCAGTTGGCCTAAGGAAAGCCATATTTTTGCAACAATTGTCCGGTATCGCACACTTTGTATGCTAGGTTTGAAGAGTTTCGAACTTTCCTGTATGTTTTTTACGGAACGTTAAGGTTTTCGTAATGTACCAGTCGCAATCTTTTCTGCTGCGGAGGATCAAAGATAATTTTTTCGTGATGATGTTAATACAATTGGTTAGCTATAACGGTGATGTTTGTGCCTTATATTTCCAAATCAAAATTTTATAAGAGTATAAATTATTTGGAATAGGGGAAATTAGACCCAATTAAGAGACAGTTTTGGCCCTATTATTCTTTTAAGCCATGCTGGGGTTCAGTATTTATTTGAGATTTTACCATTCAAGAGTAAACGTTATATCAGAGTGGATAAACGCGGAAAAAAGGAATGACTTACATGCAGGGCATGTAGGTTCGAGAGGTACCGTTACAAGCTTATTGACTCGTACATTGTAACAAAGCCAGTGTTTGTAGCGAAACTGACTACAGTAAGCGTGTTCCATGAACTCCTAGAACGACAGGCGCAGACGCTGTATGGGTACGTCACGCAATGTTACCGAGAAATGCGCGACAAGCCCAAAGAGCGTGTGCATAGGAGGCTGTAGGCTTGCATGGAAAGATGGAGATGCTCTGTGGAGGCTCCAGGTGATATCAAACCACAGGCGTCCTAAACTCACAAGGAATCGATCAAACATTAATGATTTATATACACTTATCGAGTGAGACGTAACTGCCTGAAGTGCGCGGTGTTGTGTTACACGTTTTCTAGAAGGGATCAAATTAAATCGCGCGATGAAATAAAATTTTACTTTGTTCGGAATAAAATAAGAAAATAAACTCACCTCGATTGGTTTCTGTTGTCCATTTGGCCTATTTCATCGTTTTTTTTTTCTTGGGGGTGTGTGTGTGGGGGGGGGGGGGGGTTTGAGGTGTTTGTCGTAGCTTTCTATAGAGAAAGTCAAGGCTGGACAGAGCTTTTTCTAAAGACGTGAACTGCAAGGACGTTATCTCGCCAAAGTTAGGATCCACTGCTCGATTTTCCCCTCCAACGAAGAGAAGGATAGTCCATTTATCCCCTTTTCCGGTCGACTTGGAAAAATCTTCCTCCTTTCCGCTCCTATTCGAACGATTTCTGCGAGTTTTGCTTCGCTACTGGAGCTTTCAGCTTTCCTCCTCACCCTGTGACCATCCTTTCGACCTCGGCGCAGCTTGAAATCGGCATTAGCGAACGCTCCAGCATGACAACAGAAATCAGGCTAGGTAACTATATTTTCTTTATTTTATTCCCAAAAAGTAACATCTTATTTTATCGCGCGATCTTATCCATCGTTATTTTAAATTCCATACAATTCCTTGCCGCTGAGTGCCCAAATTCTCAACGGCCAATTAGAGGCGCCTTTACAGAGGCACCTTTACAAACTGACGTTCGATCTCACCCAATAGATTTGTAAACCGCCATGAAACTATCAGTGATATGTGCGGTACATACATACATAACACAACACCACGCACTATAGGCAGTCACGTCTCACTCGGCGATACGCGTATATAAATTATTAAGATTTGATCGATTCCTTGAATCGTGAGTTTGGGACGCCTGTAATCAAACATAAAGGAGGTACACTGTGGTTGAACGAAGATAAAGGTAAGTCCGATTGCGCGAAACATTCCTTACTCTGAAAATGGTAGAGAGTAGACATTTTTCCCATTGGCAGTAAAAACTCTCCTTATCTTGCCGATAGAAAAAGTCCTTGCTGTTCTTTGATCGACTTTTGCCTTGCATTAATTCTGATCTGATTCTGATTTATGACATCACAAATTTTAAATCATTTTAATCCTTGCATTAAACTTAAATTAGCAATTAGGTATCTTCTAACTGGGACAATGATTGTTTAGTTTCATCGATATTCCTCTGAAAAGTCGCCTCACCGGACAATGCACTGCGCGAAATAATTCTTTGCACGTGATCAAAGCGCGCATTGGCGCAGATTCAACTGAACTTTGACCGCGAAGCTTCATTGTGAGGCCGGCTTCAAGGTGGTCATGTGTTAACCTATGATGCAGACTTCTCTGGTGTTTTGCAAGATGTTACGAGTGATTTCGCCGTATTAAGTTTGCCTCATATTATCAAGAACAGAGTATGGCAGCGACTGGGCCGTATATAATCTACAAATCATCTCAGTTCTGCGCTGCAGTGCGTTCTAATGTTGGCCTTGACCATCCACTTCGAAAGCGAATACAAGAAGTCACATTTTCTTTTCCGAATGGTGTGAACACGATGCCTCCTTGGCTCAATTTGAAAAGTTTGACGACCGCGGTGAATGTCATCTGCCAGCAAGTCAGGGAACGAAAAGGACAATCTAGGCGACTTATTATCTGCACTGAACAAAAAAGCATGTACATAAGCACTTTTCCTAATACTTTAACCTTTAAAAAGGCCGACAATTACGACATAAGAAGATATTTTTCAACAAACGCGCTCGTAGCTTTATGTCACGCACCGCCATAACTCTGAAATTCAAAATGCGCTGGTTTCCAGACGAAGCAAGCTACTGAGCTGAAACGCTGTAAACAAATGTCAATGTCATGATGAGGATAAAAACTTTGGTGGCTCTTTAGTTTTGGATTTTAGAAAATGATGACGTCACATGCAAGCCAAGAATAGGGCCTGTGAAATGATTCTCGATAAAAGAGGAAGAGGACCGATCATCGAAAAAGACAGGATCCCAGCTTGAGTCCATCTGCGTCGAAATACCCTTTGCCCCTTGACACCTATCACGTGTCTGACCAAATTAAACGTATTCATTTGCGTAAGGGTACATTTCGACAAACACTGTAAATAAAATTGGCTATCCAAGTGTTTTGAGGAAATGAAGAAAGATTAATAAGGCACAGTTTTTATAAGTGATGATACGGCTCGGCCTTACTGAAACGTACGCAAAGCGGGTTGAGAAGCCTTCTGCGATAGAGGGTCAGACTGTCAACATCAAGAATTTGCGAACGGGACTTTATGCGTGATGCTCAACGAGTTTGTCAATGAATTCTAAAGGTCTCTGAAGAGTCTCTTGGCCGAGACGAAACGCGCCGCGTCAGACTAGCCATAACCTGTGATAACTAGCCACAAACATTTTAAAAGTATTTGACAACTGTTTGCCTTTTGTATTAATAAATCTTAACAATGATAATAGTAATTAAAATTAAGCTAAATCTATACAACGCAGTCTCGATAAAACCTTTACTGAACTGCGTCTGCATCGTGAACGTTACTTAACTTACCTGGTGAAGCCCGTTTCAAAATCAGCTGACGGCGAGAAATAGAAGTAGTGCCGGTCTAATATTATGTTACTTCTTCACTCAGGTCTTGCTTTATATTTCCCGTTCTCTGCATTATGCTGAACACATTTGGGCATCATAGGGTTTCACAGGGTGAAAGTTTTTATTCTGGCAGCTCTTTTGTAAAGAATCTACATTCAAAGGTCACCTGTCGTTTTCCCAAATTGTCAAAATTGTTTGACTAAATAAAATGTCTGCCTGCTACCCTGAGAGCATTTTCTACGCTTAAACGACTGAGAGAATACCTCGATTACTCCGTCTGTCTATTGCCTTATTTGGCAAGATAATTAATATGTCTCACACAGATTAATAGTGAAAAAATTTTAAGACTCTTCTTATTGAAAGTATAGTAGTGACTAAAACCAGCATGTAAAAACGCTCATATGTCCTGAGAAATACAAAATTTCCTCTCACTTGGGTTTCAGAGACTTTAGAGGGAACTGTGGTTCAAATGATTATAGTCTCCTGTAAACCGGGACAAGATCCGGCTTGATGGGCCACTTGGCTCAAATGCAGACTTTACTTTGGCAACAGTTGTTTTTAATTTTCTGCTGTTAAAATCATTTCAGCTTCAAGTAGTTAATTTTCTCACGTAGTGAGGTTTTTTCATTATTGAAAATTATATCTCAAGTGTAAATATTACCACACACTGTTAAGATTTTAGTTTGTAATAAATCTAATAGGTAGTTTCATTTCAATCTCTGCGTTTCTACACCATCAAATAAATGAGATGTCGACAATCTTTCAAGACATTTTCGTCAAGAACGCTGTAAGCATTGGGCTGCTACTTCATAGGAAACATAATCCTCTGCACTTTTACTCGGCTAGGATGTATTTATCCTTTTTCGATAGTATAAATAAACTAACTTGGCATGCACTGTACTGTTTATACGAACTAACAAGCACTAGATCAGAAACGAGAAAAGAGAAAAAACGTCTCACCTGACTGGAAGCCTTATTCAAGTTTGTAACATTTCCTTTCATTTTAAACATTTTTTTCCTAGCTACATGATGTCAGGTAGGCAGTTTCTGAATAATAAACAATGCCAGCTGCGGTCTGAGCAGGCTAAACCAGGGGTAGGTAGCTCATATTTTATTGCCGCTCAAATTGACTGAAGTCGCTACATGCCTTGTTTGTGAAATTGTGTTCCAGCAGCGAGCTTTAATCGACCACGTTATGGATTTTAGTTAGCAGTTGTTTGACCCTGAAACCCTTATAGATCCTGATAGGACTTTTCACCAAAAGACATGACCACCTACAGGTACGTGCTTATTAAGCAAATTTTGGTCAATACATGTTTGATATTTGCAGCATTTCCGCAAACCGAAAACTCTTCCAACAAACCTAAATGCCACAGCGCAAAGTATTTGACTTACGTCGGAGCAAACGCACGGGTGAGCCAAGAAACAAGGTATACAACTTCATCATCATCATCATCATCATCATCATCATCATCATCATCATCTAGTCCTTTTCGCTCTGAGGGAAATAGCTAGGGCCTTAAGTATACAACTTAAGAGAGCAGAGAAAAGAACAAAGCCATGCTGAGCATTGAATAGAGTAGCTATAGAACACATTTGTCCGTTGATGGATCATTTTGTCGCTGTTGGAACCTAGTTTACGTCTGCATGAGTACAAAAGTCTCTAATTGGGATGCGTGGCTGGTGATGAATTAAATGTCAACTACTGATTATAAACTTTCTGTGTCTCCTATTTTAAAGTTGACATTTCATATAAGTTGAAACCGACTTGTATAAGGCAGTCCCAAAACACAACTCCACAAAATTTGATCGTTTTTCAACAAGACAACATTTCCACGCTAAAGGAGAAAATTATATAGATTGTGACCTGGTCTGCCAGGGACACAATGAAAGGCTAGTCCGGTGTTATTATTTGAAACCAGGAGCCATAATCAGGGACGGAGACCGTTAATCTTGAATCCGCTGCACCTATGATATGGGACAATTTTTCTATATTTAGAACAAAATTGCATCACATTGACGTCATATATCCCACGCATATGTCGTGGGTTCTCGAGTGGATTTTGTCACGTTGGGTGATCAAATGGTGAGAGTTGCGTGATTCTCTTGCGCGGAATTTTTTCAAAGCGATAGCAAGAAACAAGGCAAGGAATACGAACCAGGGCTCTTCTACGTAATTTAAAGCTCTGAGGTTATGGAAAAGATGAGTTTTTTTATGGTGGAAAATTTCTTCAATTTTGCGATGTGAATGAATAATAAACTGCTTGCGCTAGTTGTAACGCGTACTACAGCCCCGGTTAAACGATCGTAAACATATCAACACAACCTATCCCAACATTGTTGGTCCCAACATTTGCCCTGGGGTACTCCCTTATGTGGGCTTTATAGGTATGTGCGGCCTTAAACTGTTAAAGGGTAAGATTTTCAGCCGTTTTGGTCATAAATAGGGTATCGATTTTAACTGATTTTGGCTATTTTGGTCTTAAATAGGGTATGGGTTTTGTACTCTAGCCTTGATATGGGTATGTTTTTGAGAAGAAGCCTCTTTTTCATCATTATAGAAAAGAAAATGAAACAAAAGCCTTTCAAAAATTATGTTAAAGTAATTTAACATTGGTCTGAACTAGGCAAACGCAGTTCATGTTTTACTGGTTGTACAAAACACTCATCGGCGGGCGATCTTATTCCTCGACATATAGCATAAAGACAATTTATTCGATTTCTCAACACAAACACAACTGGGCACCATCTGCAGACATAAAACTTATTGGGCCTTGATGAACATCAAGCTTGCAATTCAAATAAACTCAAACTTGCAATTATGTTTTGTACTCTTCGGTCGCGATAGACTCTGGTGAAATCCACGCAATTGAGTGTGACAAAAGGACGAAAACTTTGAAGCCCTGAAACGCTGCTATATCCACATTTATAATCCATCAAATCTTTTCGCTCGCGCGCGATTGGCCTAAACACGTCGCGTGACCGAATATTCCCCAGCTAAAACTGGGGGATATCCGAGATTATTATTTAACAAATTGTAACACTATCCAAATATGGTCATGATGCTCTCGATATCCGTCATCCGTAGGTAACAGATCCGGCGATATACGTAGCTTCGTACGTGGGAAGAAAAAGTGAAGTGAAAAAATGTCGACAGAAAGGTTTAAAAATGTTACGAGCTTGGAATCAATTTTGTTATCAATTTGTTGAATAATAAAACAATTATCCTGCTCAATCTCGCGGAATATCGTCTGATTTTAACCGACTCGGCCTACGGCCTCGTCGGCTTGGTATCAGACGATATTCCGCGCGATTTCGCAGGATAATTGTTAAATATACCCCAATTCTCAATACTGCGCGCGTGGCGTAAAAGATTTGAAGGATAATAAACACGATAGTCTCCATTTGGGGCGAAAATATGCTCGAATATTTGTCATTGGACATTATCTGTTCCGAGAAGCGAACAGTTTTCCGAGAGTGTAGCTCGAGGAATACTGTGGGCTTCGAGGAACAGATAATGTCCAATGACAAATATTCGAGCATATTTTCGCCCCAAATGGAGACTATCGTGTTTATTATCCTTCAAATCTTTTACGCCACGCGCGCAGTATTGAGAATTGGGGTATATTTAACAATTATCCTGCGAAATCGCGCGGAATATCGTCTGATACCAAGCCGACGAGGCCGTAGGCCGAGTCGGTTAAAATCAGACGATATTCCGCGAGATTGAGCAGGATAATTGTTTTATTATTCAACAAATTGATAACAAAATTGATTCCAAGCTCGTAACATTTTTAAACCTTTCTGTCGACATTTTTTCACTTCACTTTTTCTTCCCACGTACGAAGCTACGTATATCGCCGGATCTGTTACCTACGGATGACGGATATCGAGAGCATCATGACCATATTTGGATAGTGTTACAATTTGTTAAATAATAATCTCGGATATCCCCCAGTTTTAGCTGGGGAATATTCGGTCACGCGACGTGTTTAGGCCAATCGCGCGCGAGCGAAAAGATTTGATGGATTATAAATGTGGATATAGCAGCGTTTCAGGGCTTCAAAGTTTTCGTCCTTTTGTCACACTCAATTGCGTGGATTTCACCAGAGTCTATCGCGACCGAAGAGTACAAAACATAATTGCAAGTTTGAGTTTATTTGAATTGCAAGCTTGATGTTCATCAAGGCCCAATAAGTTTTATGTCTGCAGATGGTGCCCAGTTGTGTTTGTGTTGAGAAATCGAATAAATTGTCTTTATGCTATATGTCGAGGAATAAGATCGCCCGCCGATGAGTGTTTTGTACAACCAGTAAAACATGAACTGCGTTTGCCTAGTTCAGACCAATGTTAAATTACTTTAACATAATTTTTGAAAGGCTTTTGTTTCATTTTCTTTTCTATAATGATGAAAAAGAGGCTTCTTCTCAAAAACATACCCATATCAAGGCTAGAGTACAAAACCCATACCCTATTTAAGACCAAAATAGCCAAAATCAGTTAAAATCGATACCCTATTTATGACCAAAACGGCTGAAAATCTTACCCTTTAACAGTTTAAGGCCGCACATACCTATAAAGCCCACATAAGGGAGTACCCCAGGGCAAATGTTGGGACCAACAATGTTGGGATAGGTTGTGTTGATATGTTTACGATCGTTTAACCGGGGCTGTAGTACGCGTTACAACTAGCGCAAGCAGTTTATTATTCATTCACATCGCAAAATTGAAGAAATTTTCCACCATAAAAAAACTCATCTTTTCCATAACCTCAGAGCTTTAAATTACGTAGAAGAGCCCTGGTTCGTATTCCTTGCCTTGTTTCTTGCTATCGCTTTGAAAAATTCCGCGCAAGAGAATCACGCAACTCTCACCATTTGATCACCCAACGTGACAAAAATCCACTCGAGAACCCACGACATATGCGTGGGATATATGACGTCAATGTGATGCAATTTTGTTCTAAATATAGAAAAATTGTCCCATATCATAGGTGCAGCGGATTCAAGATTAACGGTCTCCGTCCCTGATTATGGCTCCTGGTTTCAATAATAACACCGGACTAGCCTTTCATTGTGTCCCTGGCAGACCAGGTCACAATCTATATAATTTTCTCCTTTAGCGTGGAAATGTTGTCTTGTTGAAAAACGATCAAATTTTGTGGAGTTGTGTTTTGGGACTGCCTTATACAAGTCGGTTTCAACTTATATGAAATGTCAACTTTAAAATAGGAGACACAGAAAGTTTATAATCAGTAGTTGACATTTAATTCATCACCAGCCACGCATCCCAATTAGAGACTTTTGTACTCATGCAGACGTTAAACTAGGTTCCAACAGCGACAAAATGATCCATCAACGGACAAATGTGTTCTATAGCTACTCTATTCAATGCTCAGCATGGCTTTGTTCTTTTCTCTGCTCTCTTAAGTTGTATACTTAAGGCCCTAGCTATTTCCCTCAGAGCGAAAAGGACTAGATGATGATGATGATGATGATGATGATGATGATGATGATGATGAAGTTGTATACCTTGTTTCTTGGCTCACCCGTGCGTTTGCTCCGACGTAAGTCAAATACTTTGCGCTGTGGCATTTAGGTTTGTTGGAAGAGTTTTCGGTTTGCGGAAATGCTGCAAATATCAAACATGTATTGACCAAAATTTGCTTAATAAGCACGTACCTGTAGGTGGTCATGTCTTTTGGTGAAAAGTCCTATCAGGATCTATAAGGGTTTCAGGGTCAAACAACTGCTAACTAAAATCCATAACGTGGTCGATTAAAGCTCGCTGCTGGAACACAATTTCACAAACAAGGCATGTAGCGACTTCAGTCAATTTGAGCGGCAATAAAATATGAGCTACCTACCCCTGGTTTAGCCTGCTCAGACCGCAGCTGGCATTGTTTATTATTCAGAAACTGCCTACCTGACATCATGTAGCTAGGAAAAAAATGTTTAAAATGAAAGGAAATGTTACAAACTTGAATAAGGCTTCCAGTCAGGTGAGACGTTTTTTCTCTTTTCTCGTTTCTGATCTAGTGCTTGTTAGTTCGTATAAACAGTACAGTGCATGCCAAGTTAGTTTATTTATACTATCGAAAAAGGATAAATACATCCTAGCCGAGTAAAAGTGCAGAGGATTATGTTTCCTATGAAGTAGCAGCCCAATGCTTACAGCGTTCTTGACGAAAATGTCTTGAAAGATTGTCGACATCTCATTTATTTGATGGTGTAGAAACGCAGAGATTGAAATGAAACTACCTATTAGATTTATTACAAACTAAAATCTTAACAGTGTGTGGTAATATTTACACTTGAGATATAATTTTCAATAATGAAAAAACCTCACTACGTGAGAAAATTAACTACTTGAAGCTGAAATGATTTTAACAGCAGAAAATTAAAAACAACTGTTGCCAAAGTAAAGTCTGCATTTGAGCCAAGTGGCCCATCAAGCCGGATCTTGTCCCGGTTTACAGGAGACTATAATCATTTGAACCACAGTTCCCTCTAAAGTCTCTGAAACCCAAGTGAGAGGAAATTTTGTATTTCTCAGGACATATGAGCGTTTTTACATGCTGGTTTTAGTCACTACTATACTTTCAATAAGAAGAGTCTTAAAATTTTTTCACTATTAATCTGTGTGAGACATATTAATTATCTTGCCAAATAAGGCAATAGACAGACGGAGTAATCGAGGTATTCTCTCAGTCGTTTAAGCGTAGAAAATGCTCTCAGGGTAGCAGGCAGACATTTTATTTAGTCAAACAATTTTGACAATTTGGGAAAACGACAGGTGACCTTTGAATGTAGATTCTTTACAAAAGAGCTGCCAGAATAAAAACTTTCACCCTGTGAAACCCTATGATGCCCAAATGTGTTCAGCATAATGCAGAGAACGGGAAATATAAAGCAAGACCTGAGTGAAGAAGTAACATAATATTAGACCGGCACTACTTCTATTTCTCGCCGTCAGCTGATTTTGAAACGGGCTTCACCAGGTAAGTTAAGTAACGTTCACGATGCAGACGCAGTTCAGTAAAGGTTTTATCGAGACTGCGTTGTATAGATTTAGCTTAATTTTAATTACTATTATCATTGTTAAGATTTATTAATACAAAAGGCAAACAGTTGTCAAATACTTTTAAAATGTTTGTGGCTAGTTATCACAGGTTATGGCTAGTCTGACGCGGCGCGTTTCGTCTCGGCCAAGAGACTCTTCAGAGACCTTTAGAATTCATTGACAAACTCGTTGAGCATCACGCATAAAGTCCCGTTCGCAAATTCTTGATGTTGACAGTCTGACCCTCTATCGCAGAAGGCTTCTCAACCCGCTTTGCGTACGTTTCAGTAAGGCCGAGCCGTATCATCACTTATAAAAACTGTGCCTTATTAATCTTTCTTCATTTCCTCAAAACACTTGGATAGCCAATTTTATTTACAGTGTTTGTCGAAATGTACCCTTACGCAAATGAATACGTTTAATTTGGTCAGACACGTGATAGGTGTCAAGGGGCAAAGGGTATTTCGACGCAGATGGACTCAAGCTGGGATCCTGTCTTTTTCGATGATCGGTCCTCTTCCTCTTTTATCGAGAATCATTTCACAGGCCCTATTCTTGGCTTGCATGTGACGTCATCATTTTCTAAAATCCAAAACTAAAGAGCCACCAAAGTTTTTATCCTCATCATGACATTGACATTTGTTTACAGCGTTTCAGCTCAGTAGCTTGCTTCGTCTGGAAACCAGCGCATTTTGAATTTCAGAGTTATGGCGGTGCGTGACATAAAGCTACGAGCGCGTTTGTTGAAAAATATCTTCTTATGTCGTAATTGTCGGCCTTTTTAAAGGTTAAAGTATTAGGAAAAGTGCTTATGTACATGCTTTTTTGTTCAGTGCAGATAATAAGTCGCCTAGATTGTCCTTTTCGTTCCCTGACTTGCTGGCAGATGACATTCACCGCGGTCGTCAAACTTTTCAAATTGAGCCAAGGAGGCATCGTGTTCACACCATTCGGAAAAGAAAATGTGACTTCTTGTATTCGCTTTCGAAGTGGATGGTCAAGGCCAACATTAGAACGCACTGCAGCGCAGAACTGAGATGATTTGTAGATTATATACGGCCCAGTCGCTGCCATACTCTGTTCTTGATAATATGAGGCAAACTTAATACGGCGAAATCACTCGTAACATCTTGCAAAACACCAGAGAAGTCTGCATCATAGGTTAACACATGACCACCTTGAAGCCGGCCTCACAATGAAGCTTCGCGGTCAAAGTTCAGTTGAATCTGCGCCAATGCGCGCTTTGATCACGTGCAAAGAATTATTTCGCGCAGTGCATTGTCCGGTGAGGCGACTTTTCAGAGGAATATCGATGAAACTAAACAATCATTGTCCCAGTTAGAAGATACCTAATTGCTAATTTAAGTTTAATGCAAGGATTAAAATGATTTAAAATTTGTGATGTCATAAATCAGAATCAGATCAGAATTAATGCAAGGCAAAAGTCGATCAAAGAACAGCAAGGACTTTTTCTATCGGCAAGATAAGGAGAGTTTTTACTGCCAATGGGAAAAATGTCTACTCTCTACCATTTTCAGAGTAAGGAATGTTTCGCGCAATCGGACTTACCTTTATCTTCGTTCAACCACAGTGTACCTCCTTTATGTTTGATTACAGGCGTCCCAAACTCACGATTCAAGGAATCGATCAAATCTTAATAATTTATATACGCGTATCGCCGAGTGAGACGTGACTGCCTATAGTGCGTGGTGTTGTGTTATGTATGTATGTACCGCACATATCACTGATAGTTTCATGGCGGTTTACAAATCTATTGGGTGAGATCGAACGTCAGTTTGTAAAGGTGCCTCTGTAAAGGCGCCTCTAATTGGCCGTTGAGAATTTGGGCACTCAGCGGCAAGGAATTGTATGGAATTTAAAATAACGATGGATAAGATCGCGCGATAAAATAAGATGTTACTTTTTGGGAATAAAATAAAGAAAATATAGTTACCTAGCCTGATTTCTGTTGTCATGCTGGAGCGTTCGCTAATGCCGATTTCAAGCTGCGCCGAGGTCGAAAGGATGGTCACAGGGTGAGGAGGAAAGCTGAAAGCTCCAGTAGCGAAGCAAAACTCGCAGAAATCGTTCGAATAGGAGCGGAAAGGAGGAAGATTTTTCCAAGTCGACCGGAAAAGGGGATAAATGGACTATCCTTCTCTTCGTTGGAGGGGAAAATCGAGCAGTGGATCCTAACTTTGGCGAGATAACGTCCTTGCAGTTCACGTCTTTAGAAAAAGCTCTGTCCAGCCTTGACTTTCTCTATAGAAAGCTACGACAAACACCTCAAACCCCCCCCCCCCCCCACACACACACCCCCAAGAAAAAAAAAACGATGAAATAGGCCAAATGGACAACAGAAACCAATCGAGGTGAGTTTATTTTCTTATTTTATTCCGAACAAAGTAAAATTTTATTTCATCGCGCGATTTAATTTGATCCCTTCTAGAAAACGTGTAACACAACACCGCGCACTTCAGGCAGTTACGTCTCACTCGATAAGTGTATATAAATCATTAATGTTTGATCGATTCCTTGTGAGTTTAGGACGCCTGTGGTTTGATATCACCTGGAGCCTCCACAGAGCATCTCCATCTTTCCATGCAAGCCTACAGCCTCCTATGCACACGCTCTTTGGGCTTGTCGCGCATTTCTCGGTAACATTGCGTGACGTACCCATACAGCGTCTGCGCCTGTCGTTCTAGGAGTTCATGGAACACGCTTACTGTAGTCAGTTTCGCTACAAACACTGGCTTTGTTACAATGTACGAGTCAATAAGCTTGTAACGGTACCTCTCGAACCTACATGCCCTGCATGTAAGTCATTCCTTTTTTTCCGCGTTTATCCACTCTGATATAACGTTTACTCTTGAATGGTAAAATCTCAAATAAATACTGAACCCCAGCATGGCTTAAAAGAATAATAGGGCCAAAACTGTCTCTTAATTGGGTCTAATTTCCCCTATTCCAAATAATTTATACTCTTATAAAATTTTGATTTGGAAATATAAGGCACAAACATCACCGTTATAGCTAACCAATTGTATTAACATCATCACGAAAAAATTATCTTTGATCCTCCGCAGCAGAAAAGATTGCGACTGGTACATTACGAAAACCTTAACGTTCCGTAAAAAACATACAGGAAAGTTCGAAACTCTTCAAACCTAGCATACAAAGTGTGCGATACCGGACAATTGTTGCAAAAATATGGCTTTCCTTAGGCCAACTGGGCTTTGGCAAACTCCCGCAAAGTGTCGTGAAAGGTACAGCCGCTATCTTTCTGCCTAAAGAGAATTACATCCAACGCCTGATTTTGTGGTGAGGTATCATAGTACAGATCTTAATCAGAAATGAACTATTTTGAAGCAGTTACTATGGGCAGCAGAGCTTTCATAAAGCTCACACCGGAAGACAGGTTCACGGGCATTCAAAAATCTTTCAGAAAACTCAAGCAATAATTACGATCATTCATAAATCTTTCAGACAAAAGAACTTAATTTAAGTTTCAAGCTCTTTGAAGATATTTTTTTTATATTTCTGTCCTGTCAGGTCACTGCCAAGTACAAATTCCACAGTGCACTTGCACATTGTCGTATTCTTTAAAGCTTCCCTGAGGAAGCTTTTCCAAAATCGTCACCTCAGAGAAGTCCATTCATATAGTAATAATTGAAACAGTAAAGAGATTTTTTTAAAGAACCTTCAATAACCGTTGTTATTGTGATATGAGCTGCTAAGAAATCATTAAAGAAAGAAATAAATCGCGTTAATATGGGATGTTAAAGGCTTGGTTTATCAAAATTCCAATCGATTTATACATGCAAAACTCGTACCTAAGACCAAAACAAGGAGTTAGTATTACTGCAATCATGATGTACGCTACTGCAATGAACTAGAAAGCAACTCAAGTACCAAAAGCGCACCTAATTTTTGATTTCTCGACACCTATCAGTATACAAAATGTAAAAAATAAAATGAAATTAACTCAATTTCTTATTTTGTGCATCGTTTCTGATTAATGTTCGGTAAAACAGCAATGATCATTTTTGTGAAACTTTCATTGAGCGGATGCTGAAATAAAACCTGAGTTTGGTACCATTGAGTTTACCCGCTATTGTCGACACTCCATACAATACAACTAGAGTCAATGGCTGATTACTGGCACTCTTTTCGTAGCACGTAAGCAAACCAGCTGCAGACGAATAACTGAGACAAAGCGTGGAAATCTATGCGAGAGTTATTTCCTCACAAGACTTGCTACTTGTCGTTGTGTCCCAGTAATCTAATAGGGTAGATATCTAAAGGTTAACTGGTTAGCTGGGCTGGTCTGTGCTGAACGTGAACACTAAAAGCGGGACTGAAGTTGTAAAGAGGAAACCTGGAAAAGAATTGATCTCATACTCATAAAGTCTTCGCGAAAAATTAAACTGAACAGATCGTGCAATTAAGTGATTACCGTAATTCATTTTATGAATTAGAATGAATCGCTCGACTTCAGAAAACCGTGTTCTAGAAAACGCGCCAGGCATTTTTATCGCTGACATAACACTATCAACAATCGCCATTTTCCTTGGATTTCCTGGAAACGCTGGAATTTGTTTTCTCCTCCGAAAGCGTTCAGATCTGCGCAAGGTCCCACACTATTTATTTGCCAGCCTTGCCGTGAATGGAGTTTTTTCATGTCTGCTGAATTTGCCATCTCGTTTAGCCATGATTGTAATGGTTCATCTCTTGGACAGTCCAGTGCCTGCTGAAGTTGCTTGTTATATTCTTATTCCAAGCGGTTTTGCTTGTGGTATTCTCAATGCTGTGACGCTGTCATTGATGGCGATCGACCGACAAGACTGTGTCCTGAGACCATTTAACCGACGCATGTCAAAACGCAATATCACCAAAGTTATAGCAATCTCATGGATAGGGACATCACTTTTAACGTCTGTTGTTATTGTCCACTCGTTTTTACACGAATCCCAAGCATGTGACATAATTCCCAAGATAAAAGGAAGCTATCCAATTTATATTTACATCGGGAGTCTCATGATATCATTTAATGTGATTGCTGTGATTATTATTGTCATAACAGCACTTCGCATTGTTAAAAGACTTCGTTCCTCTCCCTTGCCAGAAGCAAGAAGCCAGCACAGACGTCAAGAAAACAAACTGACATGACTGACGTATAAGATCTGTGGTGTTTTTCTTGTGTGTTGGCTGCCCCTGTTTGTCTGCTTTCCTCTAGCTCAATTTGACAAGCATTTCGGAGACATACTGGTCGGTGCTCTTATTATTACCTTAGCAATGTCGAATTTTATCTATGTAGTGAATCCCTTTCTTTACTACAAAATGTTAAAACAGAGGCCAGTGAATATTCCAAAAGTAGCTGTGGTAGTAGCCGGCAGAGATAGAGGAATGAACTCATCAAATAATGCTCATCAACATGTCAACAATTATGTCAGCTTATAAGACTCACTTAGAGAGCGGTTTTCAATTGAGTGTTGTAAAACCAAACCCATCCCCTCCACTAACTATGCCCAAACCAATTGCTCACCAATTAGACCTACTCCGGCACGGCCAATCTCAAAACGTAGTAAAACCAAAACCAAATTAAACTTAGCTGATTAGCTTAAACATTAAATTAAAATTAGAAATCTACTGGTTGTATAGGAGCTTCCCCAATTTTACCGGTAAGTATCAACACTTGCTAATGGTGTATAATGTTTTCTTGGGGAATAAATTTTCCGGACACTGATCGAGCTAGCTAACTTAAAGCGTTGTGAAATTGACGATTACAGTTGTAATCGCAATTTTAGCAATTGCAAATTTTAGCCTGAAAAAAAAAAATTCAGGGCTTCAACGGGATTCGAACCCACAGCCTCTAGCTATGAAGACCCATGTGTTGGGAGCAGACCAATTTATCGAGTTCACCTTCACCCGAGACAGATATATGAGACGTGAAATGAAGTTAATTTGAACTGCGGGAATACAGATGAAATTGAGATGTGATCATCGCAGTTGTAATCGCAATTTAAGCAATTGCACGTTTTTGCCCGAAGAAAAGTTTTCGGGCTTCCACGGGATGCGCAACCCATAGCCTCTGCGTTAGCGCTGTAAATTAACTTCATTTCACGTCTCATTCCTTTCACGGGTACATGTAAAGATAAACTCGATAAAATTGGTCGCTCCCAAAACATGGGTCTTCATAGCTTAGTTGGTAGAGATGTGCAGCGCTAGCGCAGAGGCCATGGGTTCAAATCCCGTTGTCCGCGTTTACTGAAGAGCAATGTCCGCGTTTACTGAAGCGTAGAACTGATTTAAACTGTTTGAGGATATTGCACGAATTCGAAGATCATGAAACTACATGACGGTGACTCTTGGTTAGTAAACAATGTTTTCTTGTGGATACTGACTCTGTTGTTTCATTGTTGACAAGAGAAGCAATAGTCTTCTGCATAAAAGAGCTAGTTTATTTTCGTTTAGATGGATTATTCGAAGCTGTAAGTTACATTTGCGAACCATTGCTGATGAAGTTTGAAATTGAGAAGGGATGCGAACGAATATGACCTATTTATCGCTTGCTAAGATTGTTTGTTCAGTAAATAGCGAGGTACTTGGTTTCTGTTTTAAGGGGGATGTTTTAATTTTTTTTATTGATTTCGGATAATTTAAATTTTACCTACAATCTTAGAAGAAATAAATCAAGCATTTGGACCACCTCCACCCCCACCAACCCATTTCTGTTCCTTTGTATTCTTTCCCTTGAAGATTGTAGATACGGACGGAATTAGTTGCTGTTAATTGAAAGGTCGACGGCACATTGAAATTTAACTGTTTCGACGGCAAACATTTCACAAGGGAAAGTGCATGCAGCTGTTTCTTCTGGTTCTGTTGGCAGTAAATGTAGTTATTGTGTTGTCGTTATTTAGCTAGTGCTGCTCTTTTCCATTGATGCGGGATAATACACTTCAAGTTTCGCCCGCGCGGTTTTAAACTTCAGTTCACTAAACTGCCTTATCAGCTTCTTGTTTTTTTATTGACCAGAACCTGGTCCCATTCGACTGACTTCTCGAGAAACGTTTGAACCAGGCAGCAGTAGAGAGGATATAATGTTTCCGATCGGATCGCAGTTATACAGTAGAGCTAATGTGCGTATATGAATAAGAAGAGCCAGGTCTTTTTATTGTGACAGCCGCCGCAAAGATTTCCAAAAGATTCCTCGCTGTAGGATGTAAACGTGGGAACATTTTTTTTTACATGGACACATGAACATTTAAACGCTGAAACCTACAGGAAGAAACAATCACTGCTTTGGTGTTTGATAGTAATGAATTTTCAGATAGACTAGTGTTCGAGACCGTGAGTTCCATTTTGCAATCGCGTGGACACTCAATGCCAACAAACCCGTGCTGATGAAGTTTAAAACTGGAATTGACGCGAATTAGCTATAGGTGCACTTCCATATATATATCATCTATTGATCTACAGCAAATAGTGCATGAGTTATTGGGTTACAGTTAACTGAAGAACTGTTTTCTATTGATTTCAGCTAATTAAACTTTGGCTAGATACGGACAGAATTATTTGTTGTTGGTTGAAAAATCAACAAATGTAATCTAATTAAATGGAAAAGCCAAGGATCTCATTTAATTGTTCCCACTTTTAACATTTATGTAAGGGAGAGTGTGGGCAGTTGCTTCTTTTGGTTTTGCCAGTAAATAGAGTAACTGTGTTGCTATTTGGCTAGTGCTGCTTTATAGATCTGTTTTCTGTCGATTCGAGATCAGTAAAGCGCCCTAAATTTCCCCTGCGCGCTTCCTTATCCAGGTTCTTATTGAGACGTTTTGGTCCAAATAGAGAGGAAATTTGCTATAGGAATTGAATATTTTACGGTGAAAGCAGTTGATTCACATTTCCCGTTTGCGAGGCAGGCTGATAATCAAGTAAATCCTTTCCGATAATGAACAAAGGTTCCTTGTCAGTTCAATTTAAGAAAGTTTCACGCAATGTACCGTAATCAGTTTTCTTTTGAATCTGTGAAAAGAATCTAGTTAAAGCTACAGAAATCAAAAGTATACCATTTACCTAATTGAAGTGACCCGTTTTCAGTCAATTTCTTTTTAGTTTGATATTTTAGATGGAAAAAACCGTGAGGTACTTATTACGGTAAACTAGAAAGAATCCGATCCCATGGCCACCGACGCGTCGGCCAACGGGTCGATCGACACACCACACCATTTCAAACGTCTTGGTATAGTTTGATAGCCAGCTCTATCAGCTTTAATTTGATATGGGGGTTTAGATATCTACAGTTTAAACCGGACGCGCTAAAGCGCTTAAACGCGAGATACCTGATGCAAAAGGTGTACAGTACTCTTAAGCGGATACTGAAATAAAACCTGGGTTTGGATCCGCCGAGTATTGAAAATGAAGGAAATTGCTGCAACTGCAAATATTGTTCTTTACCTATTGTCGACACTTCATCAAGAGACTATGATCTACCTCATAGTCTCTTGACTTCATACAATACAAACTAGAGTCAATGGCTGATTACTATACTCTTTCCGTCGCACATAAGCAAACAAATCATCTGCTGACAAATTGCTGGAGCAAAACGTGGAAATCTTTTCCAAGAGTTTTTTGCTTGATAGAGCCTGCTTCTTGAACTTACATTATTTTACACAACGTGAAAACTAAAAGCGACAGAGGCGGATAGTGATTGGCAGAAAAAGAATTTTCAACTCTTCGGCAAAAAACAAAACTTTAACAGAGCAAATGATAACAGAAATTCATTTTATATAGAATCAGAAGCATATGCTTCTGAAAGAATGAATCGCTCAACTTCAGAAAACCGTACTGGCTTAAAAATTGCTCCAAGCATTATTATCGCTGACATAACTCTGTCAGCAATCGCCACTTTGCTTGGATTTCTTGGAAACGCTACAGTTTGCTTTCTCCTCAGTAAACGTTCAGATCTGCGCAAGGTCCCACATCATCTATTTGCCAGCCTTGCCTTGAATGGAGTTTTCTCATGTCTGCTAAATTTGCCATCTCGTTTAGCCATGATTGTAATGGTTCATCTCTTGGACAGTCCGGTGTCTGCTGAAGCTGCTTGTTACATTCTTGTTCCAAGCGGTTTTGCTTGTGGTATTCTCAATGCTGTGACGCTGTCATTGATGGGCGATCGACCGACAAGACTGTGTCCTGAGACCATTTAACCGACGCATGTCAAAATATAATGTCACCAAAGTTATAGCAATCTCGTGGATAGGGACATCACTTTTAACGTCTGCCATAATCGTATACTCGTTGTTTCACGAATCTCAAGAATGTGACATTATTTCCAGGATAGAAGGAAGAGATCCAATTTATGTTTACTTAGGTATTCTCATGGTATCATTCAACATGGTTTCCGTGCTTATAATTGTCATAACAGCACTTCGCATTGTAAAAAGACTACGTTCCTCTCCCTTGCCAGAAGCAAGAAGCCAACACAGACGCCAAGAAAACAAACTGACATGGCTGACTTATAAGATCTGTGGTGTTTTTCTTGTGTGTTGGCTACCTCTGTTTGTCTGCTTTCCTCTAGCTCAATTTGGCAGAAATTTCAGAGACTTACTGGTTGGTGTTCTCATTATTACCTTAGCAATGTCGAATTTTACCTATGTATTGAATCCTTTTCTTTATTACAAAATGCTAAAATAGAGGCCAGTGAATATTCCAAAAGCAGCTGCTGTAGTAGCGCAGCAGAGATAGAGAGATGAACTCATCAAATAATGCTCAACCACATGTCAACAAGTGATGTTTTTGTTCATGAGACTCACTTATAAGAAAATGTAATGTAATAAAAATATGGATTCATAAGAGAATACTTAGCGAGAGAAAGTGTAAATTTGATCATTTCAGCAATATTCTTTATATTTTGTCGAACGATATACCTTTAAACTAGCTTAAGTGACTTGAAAGACACACCAAAACAGAGCTATGTATGTGGACAGCTAAATAAAGTCATGTTATATAACAATCCCTGGAGAAACTTGCTTCTTTTCAGTTTAATCAAGCCTAGTGAGCCGAGCGATTTATTGCTTCGGGTTTTTTTTTGGTCAGCATTTATTCCATGCACGATACCTTAATTTTATAAGGAAATATTGAGCCTTGATATCCTTTCCAGACCGCATAAAATAAAAAGTCCTAATAATGAATAAAAAAATAAAGAAATACAATATAATTCATCCTCTACAATTTTCCTGAGAAATGACTGTAAACTCACGTTCACAAGCGCCAAGAAACGTTTCTGTTTGTGCAGTTTATCGTGTACTCAAGATTTAATGCCAAGATGTTGGTAAATAATACCTCAAAATATCTCAGCAAATTGCCACGAGGAAGATATTACAACAAATTGCATTACATTAGTCGAAACCTCCTTTGTTTGCACTTGCACAAATTAGATATTATGGGACGCTGCTGCTGAAGACGTTCTAATGAATCTAGTGTTTTTATTAGCACTAATAATGTATAAATTTTTTTCGACTTTCATCTTGTCTAATATTCGACAACAATTTTAAATTCCTACATAAACTAAACATGCAAGTTCAGTTTTTTCAAATCTCCATTTTAATCTACACTTTGAGTAAACACCACCCTTTTTCGTTCGTTTTTTACATGAACAGAAAAAAAGGAGTTCATTTGCTGGACAAAGCAAGCTTAACACAATAACATGGATGTTCATTATTTCCGTATGTTTGGACGAACCTTTCAGGATATGCGTCTGTAGGGAATATTCTTGTAAAATATTAACTGCAACTTAATCTACTCTTGAGTAAACACCTCTCTTTTTCCTTCGTTTTTTTTTACATGAACAGAGAAAAAGGTGTTCATTTCCTGGACAAAGTAAGCTCAACACAATAATGGATGTCCATTGTTTCCGTATTTTTCGACGAACCTTTCAAGATATGCATCTGTGGAGAACAATATTGTAAAAGATTAATTGCAAAATTTGGCGAAAAAATATATGACTTTCAACGAAGTTTATTCACATTTGCCCGTGCCAGGATGGCGCTCATTGTCGCGTAATTGCTGCGATAATAAACAAAACTGCCATCTCAGTTCAATTAAGGTTTAACGCCTTCTAATCAATTTTTTCTTTGTTGCTCTGCGAAATTTTTCCGATTTATTTTCTTGAATTTTCGCCTCAATTAGATAATCAATCACAACCAAATATTGCTGTGAATTAATTCACCAGTAGACACGTTTTAACAGTTTATTGGAAAGCATGAATTTCTTTATCAAGTCTTTAACTAAATTGTCATTACTATATACAGGCGATTATGTTTTCTCCAAATATTCGGCAAATTCGCCGGAACATAAGCTAGCATAATATTTTGCGCGCCGCGTACCGAAACATTGATGGGGTACTCCGGACGCCTCATTCAAATTGTCTTGAATCCCGGCAATTAATCAAAGCCTTCTGTAGAGTTTTACTGCTCTGAAAAAAGAAATAATAATAATAAAATACCGTGGGAAAATTATTTCTGTTATGGGCAAATGCCAAAAGGCTGTCGAGTGACTGACACTCAGTTTAAATAGAACCATAATCGTGGACAGAAACTGTAAGCGCGCGCCATTTCTAGTATTGGGGAAGTCCCTATGATATGGGACATTTTTTTTTTTTAGAACAAGTTGCACCATCGCGTGAAGCACACGCGCGTACCCCGAAATGTTTGACGCTTTTCGCCCACAACTCAAAACGTTTATGTCTGTGGGAATTTTGCTTCAGTATTAACGTCGAAAGCTACTCCAGTTTCAGTGAAGTAAGACAGTGTTGAGTTCAGTTATTTCTCGCTTTATATCAGTCAGCAAGCTGTTCTTTAACAAGAGCTCCACATTACTCCACTCTAAGTTTCACATGTGTTGAAGATTAACAAGTTCTATTACACAAGTTGGATTTACGTGGTTATAGCAGCGTTTCAGGGCTTCAAAGTTTCCATCCTTTTGTCACACTCAATTGCCGAGGATTTCACCAGAGTCTATCGCGACCGAAAAGTACAAAACTGCAGTTGGTTTATTTGAATTGCAAGCTTGATGTTCATCAAGACCCAATAAGTTTATGTCTGCAGATGGCGCCCAGTTCTGTTTGTGTTGAGAAATCCAATAAATTGTCTTTATGCCATATGTCGGAATAAGATCGCCCGCCGATGCGTGTTTTGTACAACCAGTAAAACATGAACTGCGTTTGCTAGTTCAGACCAATGTTAAATTATAATTTTTGAAAGGCTTTTGTTCATTTTTTTTCTATAAAGATGAAAAAAGGCTTCTTCTCAAAAACACACCCATATTAAGGCTAGAGTACAAAACCCATACCCTATTTATGGCCAAAATAGCCAAAATCAGTTAAAATCGATACCCTATTTATGACCAAAACGCCTGAAAACCATACTCTTTGAGGCTGCACATACCTATATAGCCCATATAAGGGAGTACCCCAGGGCAAATGTTGGACCAACAATGTTGGGATAAGTTGTGTTGATATGTTTACGATCGTTTAACCGGGGCTGTAGTACGCGTACAACTAGCGCAAGCAGTTATGATTTATTCACATCGCAAAATTGAAGAAATTAATTTTCCACCATGAAAAACTCATCTTGTCCATTACCTCAGGGCATAAAATTACGTAGAAGAACCCTGGTTCGTATTCCCTGCCTTGTTTCTCGCCATCGCTGTGAAAAATTCCGCGCAAGAGAATCTCGAAACTCTCACCATTTGATCACCCAACGTGACAAAATCCACGCGAGAACCCACGACATATGCGTGGGATATATGACGTCAGGGTGATGCAGTTTGTTCTAAATATGGAAAAATTGTCCCATATCATAGTTGCAGCGGATTCCAAGACTTACGGTCTCCGTCCCTGATTATGACTCCTGGTTTCAAATAATAACACCGGGACAAGCCTTTCATTGTGTCCCTGGCAGACGAGGTCACAATCTATGTGATTTTCTCCGGCCTTTATCGTGGAAATGTTGTCTTGTTGAAAAACGATCAAATTTTGTGGAGTTGTGTTTTGGACTGTCTTATACAAGCCGGTTCCAAACTTATATGAAATTTCAACTTTAAAATAGGAGCCACAGAATGTTATAATCAGTAGTTGACATTTTAATTCATCACCAGCCACGCATCCCAATTAGAGACTTTTGTACTCATGCAGACGTAAGCTAGGTTCCAACAGCGACAAAATGTTCCATCAATGGACAATGTGTTCTATAGCTACTCTATTCAATGCTCAGCATGGCTTTGTTCTTTTCTCTGCTCTCTTAAGTTGTATACTTAAGGCCCTAGCTATTTCCCTCAGAGGGAAAAGGACTAGATGATGATGATGATGATGATGATGATGATGATGATGAAGTTGTATACCTTGTTTCTCGGCTCAGCCATGCGTTTGTTCCGACGTAAGTCAAATACTTTGCGCTGTGGCATTTAGGTTTGTTGGAAGAGTTTTCGGTTTGCGGAAATGCTGCAAATATCAAACATGTATTGACCAAATTCGCTTAATAAGTACGTACCTGTGGGTGGTCATGTCTTTTGGTGAAAAGTCCTATCAGGATCTATAAGGGTTTCAGGGTCAAACAACTGCTAACTAAAATCCATAAAGTGGTCGATTAAAGCTCGCTGCTGGAACACAATTTCACAAACAAGGCATGCAGCGACTTCAATCAATTTTGAGTGACAATAGAATATGAGCCACCTACCCCTGGTTTAACCTGCTCATACCGCAGCTGGCATTGTTTTTTATTCAGCAACTGCGACCTGACATCATGTAGCTAGGAAAAAAATGTTTAAAATGAAAGGAAATGTTACAAACTTGAATAATTCTTCCAGTCAGGTGAGACGTTTTTTTCTCTTTTCTCGTTTCTGATCCAGTGCGTGTTAGTTCGTATAAACAGTAAAGTGCATGCCAAGTTAGTTTACTTATACTATCGAAAAAGGGTAAATACATCCTAGCCGAGTAAAAGTGCAGAGGTTTTTGTTTCCTATGAAGTAACATACACTTACGTATGATTGCGGCCAAATGCTTACAGCGTTCTTGACGAAAGTGTCTTGAAAGATTGTCGACATCTCATTTATTTGATGGTGTAGAAACGCAGAGATTGAAATGAAACTACCTACTAGATTTATTACAAACTAAAATCTTGACAGTATGTGGTAATGTTTACACTTGAGACATAATTTTCAATAATGAAAAAAACTCACTACGTGAGTAAATCATGATGTCTGAGAAAATCAACTAGTTGAAGCTGAAATGATTTTAGCGGCAGAAAATTACAACAACTGTTTCCAAGGTGAAGTCTGCATTTGAGCCAAGTGGCCCATCAGGCCGGAGCTTAAGCTTATCCCGGTTTACAAGAGACTATAATCATTTGAACCAAAGTTCCCTCCAAAGTCTCTGAAACCCAAGTGAGAGGAAAGTTTGTGTTTCTCAGGACATCTAAGCGTTTTTACATTCTGGTTTTAGTCCCTACCCTACTTTCAATAAGAAAGATGTTTTCAATAAGAAATTGTTTGTTTTGTGTGAGACATATTAATTATCTTCCCAAATAAGGCAATAGACAGATGGAGTAATCGAGGTATTCTCTCAGTCGTTTAGGCGTAGAAAATGCTCTCAGGGTAGCAGGCAGACATTTTATTAAGTCGAACAATTTTGACAATTTGGGAAAACGGCAGGTGGTCTTTGAATGCAAATTCTTAACAAAAGAGCTGCCAGAATAAGAACTTTTACCCTGTGAAACCCTGTGATGCCCAAATGTGTTCAGTATAATGAAGAGAACGGGAGATATAAATCAAGACCTGAGTGAAGAAGTAACATAATATTAGACCGACACTACTTCTATTTCTCGCCGGCAGCTGATTATGTAACGGGTTTCACCAGGTAAGTTAAGTAACGTTCACGATGCAGACGCAGTTCAGTAAATGTTTCATCGAGACTGCGTCGTATAGATTTAACTTAATTTTTTTCACTATTATCATTGTTAAGATTAATTAATATAAAAGGTAAACAGCTGTCAAATACTTTTGAAATGTTCGTGGTTAGTTATCACAGGTTATGGCTAGTCTGACGCGGCGTTTCAGAGACCTTTAGAATTCATTGACAAACTCGTTGAGCGTCACGCCCTAAGTCCGGTTCGCAAATTCTCGATGTTGACAGTCTGGCTCTCTATCGCAGAAGGCTTCTCAACCGTACGTTTTAGCAAGGCCGAGCCGTATCATCACTTATAAAACTGTGCCTTATTAATCTTTTTCATTTCCTCAAAACACTTGGATGGGCAATTTTATTTACAGTGTTTGTTTAAATGTACCCTTACGCAAATGAATACGTTTAATTTGGTCAGACACGTGAAAGGGGTCAAGGGGCAAAGGATATTTCGACGCAGATGGACTCAAGCTGGGATCCTGTCTTTTTCGATGATCGTTCTGCTTCCTCTTTTATCGAGAATCATTTCACAGGCCCTATTAGAAGTTCGGGATACATGATATTTAGGTTTAAATTGACGGGACACAGGATATTTGGGTGAATAATTATGGGATATGGGATATTTGGGGAAATGATTATGGGATATGGGATATTTAGAACAGATATCCTAGGTTATAATCCATCAAATCTTTTCGCTTGCGCGCAATTGGTCCAAACGCGTCAGGTAACCGAACATTCCCCAGCCAAAACTGGGGAATATATAACAATTATTCCATGAGCCCGCGTTGGATATGAAGTGATAAAATAACCAACGAGCGCGTAGCGCGAGTTGGTTGTAATCACTTCATATCCAACAAGGGCGAATGGAATAATTGTTTTAGTAAATTCTCAAACCGGGTTTTGCCGCCGATTTTTATTTCCACAATTTTACAAAGCGAAAAATTTTAAACTTGGCGCACTATTTTCCATATGACGTAAAACTCCGACTATTGGCTCATAGTCGGAGTTTTTTAGCCAATCAAAAAGCTAGAAATGCAATAGTCGGAGCTGAGAATTTACTAAAAGAGATTAGTATATACTAAAACAGTGGCCAGCGTTGAAGGCACGCGCTGATTGGCTAGTCAAACTCCGAATATCCTGTGCTATTTTCCTCCGAGCAACTCGAGCAAAAATGGGGTCCCGGTTTGCATCCGTGACATGTGAAGAAATCATCCAAATTAATTTTTTGTGGCGAATATTATTGCGCGGCTCGGTAAATATCCACCGCTAGCCACCTCCACTTCGGTGAATAGTTGTCAAATATTCCCTAATTTTCATAACTACGCGCGTTGTGAAAAAGATTTGAAGGATAATAAACACAATAGCCTCCATTTGGGGCGAAAATTGCTCGGATATTTGTCCTTGGACATTATCTGTTCCTCGTAGCTCACAGTTTTCCTCGAGCTACGTTCTCGGAAAACTGTTCGCTTCTCGGAACAGATAATGTCTGCGGACAAATATCCAGCATATTTTCGCGCCAAATGGAGGCTATTGTTTATATATCCAGTTAGAAAACTGTTGATTCTTTAATTAGGGCGTGGCTATAATTGTTTTGCACTGAGTCTTCAGCAGGGACCTGCGAACCAGGCAATGTGATAAAGAACTTATTTAAACACAAAGCCAGAGGACCGGCATAAGAACTTTCCGACGTTATCAGCTGTCAGCTGGAAAATGTGAAGCGTAACAGTTTGACAAGCGCTTTGTTTATAGTTATTGTGAGTCTTGCTGCATAGCAACACAGTATAATTATAGGCCGCTGAGCCTATAGTTATTATTATAGGTGATTCGTTTAATGAAAATAAAACACGACCTGGCTTTTTTAATTTCTGTCACTACCTTAACTTTTGATTTCGAAGATCATTCCACATATTATAGCTAAAAATAACTAATATCTGTCACGTCAGTGATATCGAGTTATTGATATCGCGCAGAGATATAAAAGACTTTTGTTTTGGAGACAAGAGCAATTAAAACGAGCATCGTTTTGGAACGAATGTGACTGACGCGCACTTATCAACATGTTATATTTAGAGTAGCTCTGTTTTAATAAAATTCAGCAGAGGTACCTTCTCTGGTCTAGTGTCAAGATGCAGATTTTCCTTACCAGTCACAATATAATGTTCAAAGTACTTAAAATGGAAGAATTAAAGAGGTAAGCTTTTTCATTCCCATTTACTTCACGCTCGACTTCGTGTTTACTGATATATTTAGAAGAAACTGGATATGGTTCACTGTTTGTAGATAAAAAGGTTAAAGATTAACTGCAATTAACGCCGAAGTTTTCCGCTATGTCCAAACATGGTTCGATCTCCTCACATGACTTCCGAAACGAGCTTAAGGTCAAGTTTTTTCCAAGCTAATTAGTGTTACTCTTTTTGCTAATTTCTGACTGAGATAACCCGTTTTGGAAACCCTGTATTCCACACGAGAGGACGTTTGTCCTTCCAGTTTTCGTCATTTTCATCAATGGTTGCTCATTGCTGTTCATTGAGAATTTTTCCTCAGGTATTTAATTGCCTTACTCTCAAATTTCCCACCTGGCCTTGCCCTCTTCCACCCTTTAATTTAGTTACCGCAGTTTGAACCTTCCAGCGCATGACACCTTGATTAATTGTGTACTTGCATATTAAGACAAAATTAACTGAACATGATGGAAATGATATAACGCATGTGTTAACTAACCGCAAAACAACTTGGACGTGATATTTACGTTGAGCCTCAATTTCATTGCAGACAAAGGAAACAAGGGTGCTTTCACCCTTATTGGTGTTCTGTTAATTAGTTTACAGTGATCGAGGGGGTGCAGAGAAAAACAACAATATATTTAGGTGGATAGATCCGTCATCAGAAAGTCTTTGAACCGAATGAGTAGGCGACCATTTACGTGCGTTCCACTTCTACAAGAAGAACAAGTTATTTTATGCACAAAACCGCGTTCTGGTGAGTAACAAGCCTACTTATTCTATATTGCCTTGGTATTGCACGACTGAAAGATACGTGGGTTGCTCACGATCAATATTTATTGCTAGACAAAAAAAAATTAGTAAGACGATTGTAAATAATGGTTTTAAATTTAGAAACCTTAACCAGCAATGAGTAAATTTATGATATTTGTATTTAGCAAATGATCAAACGATGGCAACTGAAATAATTTATAGATCTAGATTAGTTATTGACACCAAAAATCATTCCAATTTATTGGCGCAAATGTTCATATAATCATACAAAGGCCCGGACTCTTTTAAACCGTAAAATTCCCAGTTACTCATGTTGTTAATAGCTATGTAGTTTGCTGGTTCACTTAATTTCGTTTATTACCGATATTGGAATCCTGTTTATTCGATCACCTAACCTGTATCACTTGGCATCAGTTACTACATATACTGTACGGTCTGAATATCAGTTCGACAACCATCAGTAGAACTGAGCGGGACTATTCTATATCTTAACATAATCATAGAGTTTACTTTTCGTGATGGTAGCAAACAAATCCACGGCCCTTTTATTATGCCTTTAATTTAACGCGTCTTTGGCTTGATCTGAAAAACAAATTTCAACATCTAAGAGTATTATTGTAAGAGTTTTTGAGGTGGTATGCGCGATCGCGTAACATGTTCAAAATTTTAACACCAAGCGCCTCGTTTGCGAGACATTATCTCAAACCTTCGTTGTTTTTCATGTGGGTATTATTTTCAACATTTCTGCTTTGGGAATTAGTTCATATAAACTTTAAAATTTGCATTCTCGAGCCGAGGCTTGGTGGTGATTTTAGCTAGTCTGATGTCATCACACATAAGGGCTAATGTTGACAATGGGTTGAACGAAAACAGGTTGGGGAAAAATGTCACCTGAAGGTATTTCAATTTCTTTGTCACTAATGTACCGAAAGAACTTGCGTATTAGTTGTGGTTTTTATCCTTGTTATATTGCCTGTGCACTTCTTTAGTAAATTTGCAGTCCTTGAAGTCCTTTTTATTGAAATTAATGACTACTCTAACCGGTTTCTGATCAATGCTAATACCTCAGTCCAATGAAACTTTAAATATAAGAAGTCAGTTTGCATTTTCGTTAAAACATACAGTGAATTTAGCTAGTCTGAAGTCATCAAGCCTTAGATTTCACTTACATGATATACCACACGCGTAAGGTTTATAAGAGTCATGTGGCAATGGTATGCTTATTAAGTGAGACCCAAGCTTTTCCGCAAAATAAGAAGAAAAAACAACAGTAACAAGTATTGTAGCTAAGGCTTTAGCAGGTGATCATAGTCGTATCGGGCCGAAACCTAAGTAGCAGCTTTCCCAGTTGTGTAAAATTAGTCGCAACATACAGAGGGAGGGCTGGAGTGAAATGCTTATAACAAATTTTATTGTCGTATTTTCTCTTACAAGAATGCGCATGAAAACTGTTTACTGACTTGATACCAGTGATGCATGTCAGTGTGGTTTTGTTACAATGGAAGCCTTTGACCGTATATTAAAGATATATTCTAACGGATACTACATTTGTCGGTCTTGTTCGTGCCACTGATCAGGGTCTGTGGTTATTTCCTTTAGCCCCCTCCCAAGAACGAGGGGCCTTTCTTGTCACGTTCGTTAACATTTAACAACTAGTTTAAAGCGATATATTTCTACTGACAACTCTTAAGTTCAACTAACTTTGATTAATAACTTAAGTTGAGCTATTCAATTTAATTTGGGCGGAAAGTATATAATTGGGCTGTGAACATGAGAGCTCTCAGTTTTCATGACTAAGTGACTCCTAAGCAGCCACAGAACTTGAAGATTTTGCGACTCAAATCTCAGCTCGCATTTCTCATGAATGGAATGCTATCTAGTAAATGGCATATTTAGCCTTAAGCTGAATGTCTATGAATAAATCCGTGATTCCAAGCCAGGCATGACGCTATATGTGTAACATTAATATGCAGTAGAAGTTGGTGTAATTCAGTGTAATTGTTGTGGCTTGAACTTCTGGTCAAGTAGAAAAATGAATATATAAATTAAACATCCGGTCTCCCGCCGGGGTTGGGGAGATAATTGTCTTTTTAATTGGACCAGAAGAACAAAGTCTTTCGAAAAGTTGGAATAAATGTGATAGCTGAAGAACTCGTCATTAGCCCATTGAGCCATTCACGAGAAAAAAACTTCAGGAATGAAAATTGAGAACTGAAACCTCAAAAAACAATTTTAAGTGGTCAGGTAGTATACCCTTTTTGTTGGAGTAGTGAAAACATTTCAAACCATCCAATTATATTTTATTTTGCAATCAGGATGTTAGGCCGCGTTATCTAAGTCTGAGTTCTCTTTTCTATAGCTAGAATCACAATACACAAGTTCTCTGCAGGACAGTACATGCACAGAAACGGCAACAGATTAAGTTTGTTTTCCTTTGTTCAGCTGATCTTTAGATGATTTTTTGTTGGCAACTTTACTCCGGACCGTTAAGAATAGTTCTATTACCCATTTTCCGCATTCAGATGGTTTTAAGACAAATTACACTTCTTCCTAGATAAGCGGCTATTAAGTAAACCTTTACATGAATATTGTTATTAGTTTACTGAGTTTTAAATTGACAAATTGCCTTCTTTGGATCCAAACAATTGGGAAGGAGTATCATCTAGACAAATTTTATTTACTGAAAGTTTTTCAGTCTTCCTGAATTGATAAAAACAAATTTTTATAACAGCAGTGTTTCTCAGATTTAATTTATGTTCCTCTTTGCGGACAAATCAACCATGCATCAGTCAAACTGTAATTATACAATCATTGTCATTATTAATAGTCTCTTTATAAAACCTTTTTAGGTCCCTCGCTGCACTTCAGTCCTCAGTTTCCGTGGAACAAACTTTTAAGGCTAGCGAGATCTTTGATTGAAGTACAGTCGAGGGTCAAACATAAAGATAGTTTTCAATTTTGAACAAGAATTCTGTCTTTACGTACTTTGCTACAGAACGAAATTCCGATGAACTAAAATTAGATGTGTCTACGTGAGACAATTTTATAATGAGTTATACTTATTCTTAACATAACTCTGAACTGTTTTTGTTCTTAAATTCTTTGAATATCAGGGATGGAAACTAGTTTCCCACGAGACGAGTTATTATTTCGGTTGCCTCTTTCGGCTGACTAGCTAGGTGTCTGTGAATATTCAACCCCACACTTGAAAGACACTCTTATAGATCCTTATACCGAGATTTTCTGCTCCACTTGTAAAACTCGAAATGCACTGAATTATTTTGAAATCACGGATAGAAAAATTAGTGAATCAAACACGTTTTGAACTGTTACAGCAGCAAAACATGTTTGTTCAAGCAGTGAAGTCACTGCATCCTTACAACGGGTAGGTCCGGTTTGAGTGCAAAATGATTGTTCTCCAGTAGTGACTCACTGTTCGTTTTTTACTATTATTATTCAAATCCTTTGCGAGAAAATAACTCGTAGCATTTATTCATTATTTCAATTAGGTCAAATCAGGACAATATGCCGTAAGACGAAGCCAAGTTGCGGTTTGTGTCCCAAAAAAACTCGAGTGTTCATTAGAAAAAAGGCAAACTGTGACAGCAATATCGTCGCGAGCAAACAAAACAAAAGACAATTTTTAATTGGCTTTGAAAGCTTTCTTGAGTTGAATACGTTGGTTAATTCCAAACAATACTACTGTTTGTTTAGAGGATTTAGCGGAATTAACACTACCGGCCGCTAAGCACACGCTATCTAAAAGTTCATCATTTGCTTCATACAAGTTCTGGAGATTTAACGCTGTGGGGACTGAAATGTTAGGTGAGTAAAGAACTCTTTTGACTGTCGAAGGTAGCTATTAGTGTAGGAAATGTGGCAAAAAAATGGTCTGTAAATCTGATAAAGCAGTAATTGAAGTTCCGCCGGTTCAGCATTCCATTGATGGTATAACAAGACGTGGAAAACTTTAGAACGTTCAGCCGAGAACTGAATTACAAAAAACATTTCATATTTTAGCAATTTTTTGCGTTGAAAGGCAGTTACCCCTATGAAGATTATAAAACGAGTGTTAAAAGAACCAGCCAGAAAAATAGTTGATCAAAATTACCCCAAACAAGGGCATTACAAGTCTAAACTTTAAGGAGTCGTAATTAAATAAATTGCCATTTTTCACCATCAGTCTCCTGTTTGCTTGGCAAACAAAGCTAGGATGGATGGTTTTAAGTCTACGATAAATTTGACTACGTGACATGTTTGATTTTGTTCTTTATTCTTTTTACCTCTAAGATTCTTTTCTCTCGCGTATTCAATACTTTTTTGTTTTCAAAACAATTCAGGGCACTCGCTTGTGTACCGCTGCGTGAAAAAAGCCCTAAATTTCAATACGAGGACTCTATTCTTCGTACAATAGACAGTGTATAGGTTTCTGGTGAGATTAGAAATGGTGACAGGATGTTACGTTTTTCCTTTATTTCTGTCTTATTGTTGTTTCAAGTGGAAAAATACTTCCGATTTAAGTTCAAATTCGCGGTTGCGAAATGTCTTGGGTGAATGTATTTCTTGCATTTTTGGAAGAGTGTTCATTCAACAAAGGGTGACACAGCAATTATGGTGACTTAGGTATATTGCTATTTCATGCGGTTTGTTCAGTATTTTGCCACACGCAAACTCTGAAAAGATATTAACAGGATAGTCATTAATTATCAAAAGAAAACATCACAACATTTGAACACGAGTGACCAATATCACTGTTTGTCGTTAGGACCAAACACCTGAGTCATTTTACAAATTTTTCCCAGAAAAAGTTTAAAAATTACCCACAACAATCCTAAGTAGTCGCAGATATGGTTGTTTATGTAGGGAAAGTTTTAAACTTTTATTCAGAAGCTGCTAAACAAACAGACACACAGAGGAATAGTTAAATGATATGCTGGAGGTGATCAGATAAACTAAAAGTAGCACATTAATACAACAGAACGTACTACGAATCTTCTTCAGTTAACAGGTTCGCCCATCAAGTCATCGTTTATAAAACTGTGCACCTTCCTACTTGAATTCAATTGTGTTGAGAACATCTTTACTTGATTTGTATGAATTCTGTGGTCCATAACACACTCTTGCATTGGGATCATGCTTTTCATACTTTTGTCACATGGAAAACGCACACAGCTTCGAGAATCAACTATGACGACAAATTGTATCGTCATCCCAGGGGAGTAATCATTGTCCGACTCTCTCAACTCAAGTGAAAACGCACCTGCCTCGCCAGAATCGAAGCAAAAGAGAACATGATTTTAATTTCGAAATTTCCCGTTTATCGAGTAGGTCTTACTCTGTCGGTGAAATGGATCGGCCCCAGCTTGAATGTTTCGGTAAGAACTTAATTTGTGTAAAAGTTCCGAAAAGTTCAACATCTGTATGAAGACCAAGATGAGCGTTCTAGCAGAAATGACCAATAAATGATTTTCTGCCGCTAAGACAGCTGGATAATCTGCTGAGCAGTTCCTTCACTTGGTCCTATGACCTCACTCTATCCATAGTAACCATCAAAACATTTTTCACTTACTGCAGTAAGAGCTAAATAAATTAACAGAATGAAGAGAAGATATTAAAAAAATAAGTTTTCTTTGCCAGGTAATACCTTTAGATGCAAGGAGAGTCAAGGAAATTAAAAAGGTTTCAAATTCATGACAATTTTTGCGATTTTTTGACTAGTGAGTCACTTTAACAATATATCAATCCCCAAAGGGGGCAGAATTCGAACATTGATGTGCCGGCCAACATTTGAGTCCGAAGTGTCATCCGTGATACAATAGACAACTGAACATCTGTGAGTTGCGGGAAGAAGCTAATATTATTCTTTCTAAATAGCTATGGCAACTGATTATTCTTCCAGGAGAGGAGGGGGAAGGAAAGCATTCGGTTTCACCACAAACCTGACAAACCCACCATTTTTGACTTTCTAATGATGATTAATGGCTTTGTGGCTTCACAGTCGAAGAAAAACCATTCTTTAATCTCTTTTCAGACAGTGCCTCAGCAGCCATGTCTGAGTTTAGCCCTTTGTGGTTTCAGAGTGTTGTGGGAATTCGACTGGTGTTAAGAAACTTTCACTTTCTGTGATATACTTCTTGATAAAGTTTCGCGAACACACGGTTCATTTTTGTCGTTGATTGCATTTTTCAGCCTTTTAAGAAATACGCAGCCTGTATAATAGATTTCAAGTCACTGAAACGTGATCTTGCTGGCCAATATCAACAACACCGGCAAGCGCTAAACTGTTTCAATATTGTAAATACCATCCTTTGTAGCTAGTAAACTGGAACCAACTAAACCTCCTGCTGTGGTTTCGCCAAGCCAGCTCAAGATGCATTAACTTTATAGATACGAAGAAAGTGTCTTGCATTATAGCTGCATCTTTAGAACCTCGTGAGGTACTTTATGAACAAAACTTAGGTCGTTAATGCAGTAGTGGTACAGTATGCATAAATTTTCCAGATAAGTGATGTTGATCTCGTGTTGTGCTCATAAGTTTTGCTTTGTTGCCTCAGTTAACAAAGTATGCGAACTAGTCTAGTGGATGATTCAGCTCTGTATTCTCATCACCTACTTAGTCGGCAATGGTTGATCTTGTGAGATGAAATTCGATGTTGATCACTGTATGAAGCAATTACATATTTGGGCCCAAACTCAATCTTGCTTGCTGCACGGTTACTGCGAACACGGCAACCATGGCGAGTGTCACAAATTCAGATATATCCAGAATTGCAGGTTAATGAGAAGCATACATTTTATGAATAAGCATCACAAAGTGTCGTCTTTCCTGAAAAGTCACCTAAACACACACCATTCTGTCAAATTTGAAGTAATATGAAAATGACACTTTGTGATGCTTATTCGTTAAGAGCATTGAATCTCATTAGCCTGCATTTCTGGACATAAGTGAACAAATTGCACACCCTCTTATACTTTTCCTTGAGTTCAACTCGCTGGGCTCATTTATGAAGAGATACCTGTTCGAAGCTCATCCATTATTTAACAATTAACCCAGTGAACAAACTCCAACTCGATTCACATGAGATCACGGACCTTCTGATGGATGCATGGATCGCTAACTGAGGAGCGGATAGGAAAAAGTCTGCATTCAGTAAAATTCCTCCCCTGCTAGACGAGCTGTTCTGTTATAATGTGTTGTGAAAAACTGGGAAAGAGGGACGCGACCTGATATTTTCCTATATCTGTCGTGTCGTATCTGGCAAGTCCATTACGTGTTTTGCAATATCATACAATAAGCACGTTTCTACACCGTAAGACAAAAAGAGGGAATTGTTTTAGCTGTGAAGCCCAAGAACCTATTGTACAGTGTTGCATACAGATCGTAAGTCACAAAATACCACGGAAATGACGTCACCACACCGTTGGTTGTTCACGGAACTTGAACGGATTCGTCAGTTCCGTTTTGTGCAAGCTAATTGATTCTTGCTGTATAATTTGTATAATTGTTGAAACTTGTTGCGAAATCGGTTGTTTAGTGTTTCCGTACAAATATTTTGTAGTAATGTTAGAAAAACATGAAGTATGTTCATTTGGTTGCGTCATAAAATCTCGAGTGTTCAGCATAAAGGAGCAGATAGTAACAATATCGTCATGAGAAAAACGAACAAAAGGCAATTAAAGGATTGGCTTTGAGGATGTTATAAGCTTATTATATTAGCTATATCTACCAGCAAAGAAAACAAAGTTTGTTAGGCGGAATCACGTCAAACGTGCTCTCACTCTCGCTGTCAGGGAATGATAGGAAAGTTGACTCCCAAACTTCTCTCTGGACAGGCCTGTCTCTGAACACAACTTGTTTGGTGGGTAAATACTTAATCATTAGCATAGTATATGGGAATTTAGACCCCAATTCAGTAGATTAAACGAATAAAGATGATTCAAACGAAATATACCAGGTGATTTATCAATGATTTTGTGTAGAAATGCTCGTTCGTGTCATGTGTGTACCTGCGCTCGTTCTAATACTATCTTGCTTTATGTAACGCTCCATCTCTAAACGTTTGCGACTATTATATTGAAAGTGAACGAAAGGAAGAATTTTTCTACTTGTGGCATTCTATCTTGTTTTAGTCACTGGTTGTTTTCTCACGTTTTTTTAATATCTTCATTTAATAGAATAAACAATAAGCGGCAGCTATCTCTCTGAGCTAAATATAGAAGTAAGTTAAAAAATAAGAAACAACTATAACATAGGCAACTTTGGACTTAAAATCATCGGTTTGTTCCACAAAACAAGAAGCAATATCTCAGATTGATTCTTTTCTACTTTTATGCTTCGTTTATCCATTTTGATATCTTTGTTTTTTTTTCCGCACTTTATATATATACATCACATCGCAATGCTTACTTAGCTTGAACTGAAGTTCTTATCTGAAAGATGAATTCGTCATAAGGATGTGGAAATTAGTAAGCCAGAATGTTGCGTGTTTGCCTAATTTCTTTTCATTGTGCTTTTAATTTACTGTAAAAAATGTCCGAATTAAGTTTCAATTTCGGATTGTGACAGGCTCTATCTGCCCGCTATCGATGGAAATGAGTTGTTCGAGAGAACTTCCTTTAGACTCGAAAGTCACTCAAGTTGCTTTTGGCCATTTTGTTACGGGTGACTGAATAAAAAGCAGTTATCAAAGACTCGAAGCTTAACGAGCCCAATATCAGAGCTGTTTAGTGTCATTTGAATCAAGCTTCTTTGGATTAATGAAAAAAAAATGCCTGAATTGTTTGAGAGAATTCAACACATTTTGGTGAAAAAGATAATCTATAATTCACGCAAAGGAATGTTGCGACTTGCCTGCTTTTCTTGGTTCATCAGTAACATTGTATTATTCTGCCCAGTTTTGAGGTTTTCTTGTCATTTGCTGATTTATTTGTTTATAAGGGATTTATAACTATTCATTTGTATGACTGATAAAGCAAATAGTTAACATGGGATAAATATTCGACAACTTTATTTTTTCGAAGTCATAAATTTGTTTTCCCAGCTGAAAGGTGTCTCTACTCATTTGGTCTGCGTCAAGATCGATGTTCAGTTTTTTATGAGCAGGGTGGCCTCGTCCAAACCCACAAACTATTTAGTGGTCATGATTCTACCTCTGTTTGACCTTCCATTCAAGGCATCAATATTTAGGTATGTCCCTCCCTTCTGGTATGACTAATAGCATAATTAAGAAAAAACAATGAATCAGGTATTCGTCAATCCTGCATCACCATTTGGTCTTTATTCAAAGGCAACCGAGATCTTACACACTGTATTTTCTTTTATGTATGCCTGTTTGGTGATTAGACCCTCTAAGGAACCATGGGTGCTAGAAGGACCTTTAGTTCTTATTTGCCCTCTCTAGTGGATCGAAAGTTACAATTAACTCCACCTTTCTCCGGTCTTTTAAGAAATTTGCGGTTTGAATCGGAAAAAGAATAAAAACGCTTCGCACATCCGACATCCTGTATCGCAGACTAATGATCCGAATGTTTTTTTTGTTTTGATTTTTTTTTTTTCTGTCTGCGGCAAATGTTTCAAAACATGCAAGGAAAGCATGCAAGGGCTAATTTGTCCTTTGTTTGGTCAAATAAATGTTTGAACATTCCTAAGGCCAGAAATATGGGTTTGCCCGTTGCTATATTACAGGATTTTGTTTACTACCTTCTACTGAACTATATTTAGTTTTAGATCCTATCGTTATTCGTTCAGCCGTGTAATAAGAGTTGGAAGATTACAGATACTATGGCATTATCGTAAAAGGACAAAAGGTCCTGAAAGGTGGCGATCGTTGAATATGGTTAATTGTCGTATCGACATCAGTTATCGAGTATTTAGCCATGGTATGAGTCAGCAAGAAATCAAACACACCAATGTTATCAAAACAGTTAAGATAATCACGAAGTTCTTATTGCGTGTTTAACATTCTAACGGACTTAAAAATATGAATTGCGTAGAACAAATGAAAATTGAGAAATTTTTCCTAAAAGAACTAAAAATGGAGCTGTCACATATAACTCGAGGACTAAGGAGGTAACGGGAGTAATTAGGCGAACAAACTAGAATCTCATTAAATTCATTTGAAAGTTAAATAAACCACTGTAGTCGCTTTAGGACAAATAGGGCTTAAGCGGAAAACCACGCTGTCACCACCACTGTTCATTACAAGCTAATGATGATTAATGGCTCAGTTACAGCTAAAAATTAAATTCATTCTTCAGTTGCTGATTGCCAAGGACTCTTTTCCTGACTTGAAATTTTAATTTGCACAAATGTACCATGTTGTTGTATTGTGTGCTGTTTGCGTGCTTTGTTCTGTTGATTTTTTTAAGGTAAACCTATGTTCGGGAAGTTTCTGTCACGTGGCATTCTTTTTGACGCGCTTTCGTCTGAGTTTCGTGCAAAAGCAAGGTGTCTGACGCAAAGCGTATGTTTGTCTATCTTCTAACAGTACTTTCTGTCTCAAATCCGGCTAAATGTCGCTGGCAATATAACATACACAACGTTTAAAAACGATAAGCCGTTTCAATGACGTGATGACAAATATCAGTAATTAGAGGTGTTTAGAATTTTAACAACTTAGAACTTGCTACTGAAATAAATGTCACACAATCCTTTGCAACTAATTCATTGGAAACAATGATACCAGGTTGTCTTCCATGGCTTTACCAGTGCTAAACTGAAAAAGCTACACACCCGAACAATTAAGCATAAAATTGCCCTAGATGTGTGGAGCGTGCTTATATTTTTTTAGCACGTTGTTGAGGTTTTCATGCGTCATCAATTGTAAGTCGCCATGCAAATAATAGACTTTTCCAGATGTGAGATATTGAATTCGTCTTCCGTTCTTTGTTTAGTTTTTTATTGATGATAGTAATTGATTTCAATGCATTAGATAATAGACTAAGTATAGCCCTGGTGCAGATAACAAGCCAGCATCCGGCTCTCGACCAGCTATATATTTTCCATAGTTAGTTTTGTCTAGTGTCAGAGATTTCTCGACTGGAAGTAACCTCGTCAAGCTGGCGTTCCTTAAATCGTCTTGTTTAATTTCAACAATCTTGAGCGTTTAGCTTTTCGATATTTTTAACTTTCTGGTTGGTTTTGAACAATTGGAATGTGGCGTAGAAAGTTTAGTTATAGCAGATATGTGCGAAGTCAGTAAGCTATTGTGTCCAGAGTAGGTGTTTAATAAGCGGTTCGCTTGATTGATTGTTCTGAACTGCCGATGCCAAACTTTGTAGTGCCAATTAATCACGGCGTGAGTATAACTTCAGGCAATTAACAGAAAAGATCACAAACTCTTAGCGGGGCGACTGCAACTGTTGCCACAGGTAAATTGAAAATGGAAACTTTTTTGACAGTCAACAGGCCTTGAACAGTAGGCAATGGACGCGTTTGTTGATGCAAACTTAACCAATAATTAGTCCCCTAGAGACCTTGCAACAAAGCCTCACCATTCTTTGTTGATTTTTTCAGCTTCCAAGACCTCCTAAGCAAGATTTCAAGAGCATTGTCTCGCCATCAACATACAGCGCACCTCATTAGAAATTGCATAACGTCGTAAAGGTGGATAAATTTATCTCATCGATTGGATTTTCTTGTTTTCCCGGTTGTTTTACGACGGAAGGAAACTAATCAGTTGTACTGATGAAGCCCGATTTCGTGGACGAGTATCAAAGCCCGCCGGTGTTCAGCGTGGCGAACCAACCACTTTCGTACACAGCGCTACAAGGCAGTCTTCTGAAAGCCTCAAGTGTGAAGGATTTACGAGATAGAACTCTTATTACACAAGCTCAGCCGAAGAACGGGCGAGTTCCATCGCCGTTTAGGAAGTTCTCTGACACTTTCAAAAAAGAGGATTCGCTAAGTCGAGCAGTACGGCTATGAAACAGGAAAATGGGAGCATATCAAGTGATAGCGGCGAAGGTTCTCTCTCTGATGTCCAATCAACTACAAATGAAAGCATTTTACGGAATTCGAAACAATCGCAGCAAAGCCAAAGCCAAAAGTCTAGTGCTCAAGAAATTCAGGAAACTAAGACATTGGGCAAAAAACCTCAACACTTAACCTTTCGTAAACCGCGACGATTTAGTTCGCCAGCTACTTCTCCCACTAGACAAAATTTTGGCGAGAGTTTTCCAGATACCACTTCTTCACCACTGAAGTCGAACTTGAAAGATCCCTCAAATCGTCGGCGTGGTTTATCTTTACCTGATGCGTTATTTGGAGGCGCTAATAGGATTACAACCCGTAATATCCGGGACTCGGGAGCTTTTGGTATCGGCTGTTTGGAAGAAGATGACGACGAAGGTCAATACGGGAATGATGTACGCAAATGTTTAGATTTGACACGTCCACTATCAAAACATGCCAAGTCTTCCGTTTTGCTCATTCCGGATCAGAACAACAACGAGCTCGAGTTCATCGAATTGAACAAACTTCTCGACAAAGAGACCCTCCAAGCATCAGCGGTTATTCTCGACGAAGAAGGAATGACAATTCTTCACCGCGCCGTTCAGAATGGCTTCCTTAATTTGACCAAGTTCCTCGTGAACAGTGGTGTCTCGACCGAGATGCCGGATTTTGAGGGCAGAACTGCACTTTGTGTGGCGCTAGAAAGAGGAAACTATGACTGTGCCGAGCTACTGCTGAGGCTCGGGGCAAACGTCAATTTTGCCATGAAGGGTGGCAAAACAATTTTGCATCAAATGGCTGAAGAAGGGGATTACAGAGCAGTTCAGCTGCTGGTGAAGCATGGTGCGGATTTAAACATGGAGGATGACAAAGGATGGCCGGCGCTGCACTATGCTTTGAGGAGAAAGGACCTCAAGTGTGCAGCACTATTAATGACTTCTGGAGTAAACATTCATCGCTACACAGAGAAAAGGATACAAGAATATTCCATGTCCATGGAAATTGTGAACATTGGAAAAGTCAAATTGGACAATTCAAAAACATTGGACCACGACTCGGCTACCGAAGTTACAATAATCTGACATTGAACATAACGTGATTTTCTCTCTTATTATACCGCGAAAACTTCTGGAGCTTTTGGCCTCTTTTGCTTTCCGTAATCTAAGTTTGTTTTCATTCAAGCATTTAATCGTTAGTAACTGAACTAAACCATAAAATTTGTTTGCGATTGTTAGGTCGTCCGGTTTCCGTGACAAATTCTGTCTTGCCTTGCAGCTTTTGTGTACAATATTGGTCATAGTATGCCACATCACGAAGCAAGACATGCTAATTCTACTTTGCTTGTTTGAAGCTGTAAGAAATAGGTATTTTATCTTAAAAATATTTTAATCTTATTAGAGCCTTTCCAGCTATTAAAAAATTCTCATCAATGTGATAGGACTTAAAAAGAAAAAGCTAGGGTTACAAGATAAAAAATAAATACGTGGCTATATATCAAGACATATTAATATATAGATTAAGGTTGATCAGTATTGCACTCTAATAATGTAGATAAAAGAGAAACTAGTGTCGCACGTAGGACTAAATTATTAAATGGCAAATTGTGTAAACAGTAAGTCAAAGTAAGGGTATAATTAAACCTTAGCAGGATTGTTTATTCAGAATTCATTGGGCAAAGTATTAAATAAACTGCATGGTAGGCTGCCATAACCTTTTCCCGCTGTCAATGTTGTTAAGCGTACAGTTTCTGCCTCCTGATAGAGGTCTATACATTTGTTTTCGTAGCAGCTGGACGAATTTGATCATATATATATGCGTGAGCACACCCCCCCCCCCCCCCCCACATAATCATTGCCCGTCAGTCTCCTCAACTGCATACCCAGTTCTCTGATAATATTTTAAGACGAAATTAGTCTCTAATCATCGTCTGGTTTTGAAGGGCCTATTTAGAAATGACTTTCAATTTGACTACCGATACGCGAACAGAAGTATCTCAGTTTTTTCAGTCAGAGAAAAATGATATTTTCAGCAAATGCCGGTCTCAGTGAAGTATTTCGTACATCCATGGTTTTGTTTACGACATCAGTCAATATTTTTCATTCCTTGGTACACAGGAATTTTGTTTCGTCCTGTAATCTTGTTATTTTAGTCTAAGCAAAGATATTTTAAGATTGTACGTAAATGAAAACGCATTTAATCAATATCCTACTCGTATTTCGCACATCCGTGGTTTGGTCTATATCTGTCCAGGACTACTCATAGTCACTTTTTCAGTGTCCACGTGCTGCATTAATTGTGTATGGAAACAAAAAGGGTGCGCTCCATTGAGGTGACTTGAATAAGGATCAGTGATCCAAGATCACTCAGATCATGGTGCATCAAAGGAACCAATATATCCACTCTGGTCACAGATTCATTGGTTCCTTTGATGAACCATGATCTGACTGATTTTGGATCACTGATCCTGATCCAGATCACCCCAATGGAGCGCACTCAAAGAGATCGTGTGGGAAGAAACATCACAAGTAACTTAACTGATTAAAATAAGCCGCTGAAAACCGGTTTTAATGAGCTCAGATCAGACACTCCTTCGGATTGCTGCAAGTTCAATTTGCTTATGACTGCTGTTTATTTCTTTTTTTTGATAATGGAGTAAACTGATTAAAGAGACATATGCAAAAATACCAAAGGATCAAGACTTTTATAGCTTTTGCTTCTAATACGGCCTAGTTATGCAAAGACATTGGCTTAGTTTCCTTGAAAATGTACTGATGTGTGGTATGAAGATAGAAACTGATATTTTGTACCTTACACTCGTGTTAAAACAGAGGCAAGAACTCAGAAATAGCCGATTGCCGAATAGCAAACTATTGCTGTTTTGGGAAGCTATTTTTAAATCAAACATGAACATCTCTTATTAAACGTGTACAGTTAAGTATGTAATATTACTCAGTGTATTTGTACAACTTGTGCTTTATTTTTAAAGGCCTAGGTGACCTCATCGATTACTTATGAAGATATTGGTTTAGGCATGTAAAGAACATCTTGCAAAATTAAAGCCTATGCTATTTCTTTTTAACGTTGCCAGATACAAGTTTGCTATGGGACCAGTATGTTACAGTACCGCAAGTTTTGCTTGCCCTCACGGTACACGCTAGCTCTATTGTGTTTTTGACAAAGACGTATTGCATCGAGTAGGTCATATTTCGTTTGCTGACAGAATACATCGATATCACAAACTATTCATATCTTGAGACAATTATAGTTTGAGATAATATTCGAACTTCTAACTGAAGTGAATGCTGCAGCTGATAATTAGATTGCAATAACTTTTTCAACTTTTTTACGAATAGGACATTAATTTCAGCATTGTATTTACACAGAAACCTCGTATTGTTAACAATTGTTCACCGAAGTCGAAGTAAATCTCCACCACTTTCACTGACACTGAGTGAACAATTGTTTTAGTATAAACCACACAAACTGAATAACTAGCGGACCAAATAGCTTAAAGAGTAACTTTATTTGTGATAATATACTGGCAAAAGCCATTTTGTTTTTCTTCGGCTGCTCGGAGGTGAATAATATTTGACAAATCACCTCCGTGGGGGAGTAAAAATACTCTCAGTCGCTTCATGCTACAGGATAAGCTCCGGCCTGATGGGCCACTTGGCTCGAATGCAGACTTTACCTTTTTTACCTTCGTTTTGTCATTGTTTAGGGTGGCTTTTTCTTAAAAGAACTCGATATTTTTCTTTCGAGTCTGACAGAGGACTCGTTTAAGCGAAGAGTACTTTGACAGGCCTAAAACTAACCTTGTCTCCGGTCTTGGGTGTTCGATCCTCTATCTTCTGTCCTTGGTCATGGGCCAATAGACACCCATCAAATGTCTTCCGTCCACACTACGCCTTAGCCGGAAAATGAAAAACGCAGAAATCTCTTGTCATTTTGGATTTGTGTTTGAGAAAAACTCGGACAGGGAAATCACGTGATTATGGTGACTTCATCGGTGCATCGTTTACGAAAAGCTTCCTTTTCAAGATGATTTCTGTCCACTCGTAAACGAAAAACCAGCGTTTTCAACTTTATCCAGTTTGAAGGCATTTCCGAAACCTTAACGTAGAAATAAAATTGCGCTGTATGTTCTCATACCAAAATCAAGTTGTTAATTCAAGTTTATAACAGACTTAGAAACATACAAAGTGAAACTGCTCGCAGTTAGCTATACATGGCTATTCGAGGCGAGCAGTGCAGTTGACGCATAACAAATTACAACAATTCAACCTTGCAGAATGAGGAAGTAACGTACAATAACTAACAGGTACAACAGGAGAAACGAAAATATAATGATTTACGATAACAGGAAGATACTTAACCGATTACTTTAGAGCAAAACAGGAAAATGTTATTACTTTCAGTATTTAATAAGCAAAGCGAACTTGATAGCCATAGTACGATAAATATTAAATGCACAAGTACGTTTAGATAATGTTAACAAGAGCGGGATGGATCAGGAATATTTATTTCCTTCTCCCTCACTACGTTCGTACGAAGGAAAAATATTTTCCTTCTCCAGAACGCTGACGCAAACTAAAAGACTCAAACTGTAAGGCAGGCAGAGTGAGAGCACTTGCCCAACGATGCTTTAATGACATTACACGCTATACAAGCCAAAATATAAAGTTACAGTAATAAAGCTACAACTGTATAAAGTAGGAAAAAGAAAAAATAAGTCACACTTCTTCAATGTCAAAGGTAGGGAACAACTTGGTCAATTGTAACCTACTGTCCAAAGAATCCTTGACGTACAATTTCTTAGCTGACTCCGACTTCCAACGACCGTGGAGCATGAGTAGTCTGTCAGAAGAACCTGACTTCGCTAGATCGTTAGCTATAAAAGTAGCCCAACCGGATCGGAGGCTATGAGTGCTATAACTGACCGAATTAATTCCTATAGCCAAAAGTGACTCCTTAACTAATTCTCTACACCTAGGATAGCTGAGCCTCCTAGGGCCTAAAGTATACGAACCGTATTTTCTATGAGGTTGAACTGTTCTGAAAATGTAAGTTGACGAATTGAGATCAATGCTTGCTGCAGAAAAATATCGGGACAATAATGAGTGAGGACATGTAACACCACCACTCTTAGCAATAAACACTTTATTACCTTGCCTAAATTGATCAGTTTTACTACTTCTAACATTAATCTCTATAGGTGATCGCCGTGAACTAAAATATCCAAAGCTTGTAAATCTAATAGCTCGTTGATCCTAAAGAGACCATTGAATCCTAAGACAAACAGTAACGCTGTACGTAGGCCGCTAAGATTACTGCCTTCGTGGGCAAATTTTACACATATGCGACGTATCATATCGGGGGTAATGGGCTCCTTTTTGTTAACCGGCCTACTGAACATTCGTTTACTAGCCTGTACCAAATTGTGATTTAGTGCAGTGTCAACCGGATTCCCTTGTGCGCCATGAGGAATGAGATCATGGACCCACTTTAACGCGCAGAAGGCAGACAAAACAACAGCATATGATCGTTTAGTTTCATTAACATAAGATAAGTATTCTGACACAAGTAAACTATCGCAAGGCAGGACTAATATTACGCCCTTCGACTTTCGATATACGGAGAAACACCTATACTGGCTAACATATTTTTTAACGGAAGAATTGGCTTTAGAGGATAAAAGTTGCTCTACCATTGTCCGTCTGTTGTCCCTACACGCCTGTCCCCAAGAAGAGGCTTCTATCAAATCCTAAGAAAAACAAAAGTACTAAGAAATAATACGAGGTGGGGGAGGAGGGCGGAAGACGAATCCCTAACTGAGCCACATATTGATTCATTGCCACCCGGCCTAAGTTCACTGCCATCCGGCGCGAACAAACTGCCAACCGGCTTCATGGAATGTGCCACCCGGCTTCCAGAAGTATAAAAACTGCCAACCGGCTTCAAAGTAGGGTACACTGCCAACAGGCTCGACATACACTGATAAAGCGATACAAATCTAATAACACCGACTCAGTAACTCAAGATATCCTCGCCATAAGTCACTCTCGACGAGGTCGGTTAAGAAGGCTTCACTCAGTGCTCCGAGAAAATAGAATTTTCACAGCAAGGACTAAGCCGTCCCAGGAGGCTGAACCTAAAAGCGAGTTTGCATTACGACCATGCCGCAACGCTAACCGACCTTCAAAAAATGAATAATCGACAACGAAGTTCCAAAACCTATGAACCAACAAAGGCCAAAAAGGCGCAGACGGCCAGTAAGGCACCTCTAATGTTCCCCTGGCATTGCACCGGAACATGAAAATAAGGACTTTAGACAGGAGCACGACCGGTGGCACAACTAAGCAGTTTTCGTGTTGCCAGTCCTGGAAAAACGCGTCAACTCCGGCTGTCCCAGGATTCCAGAATCGTGAAAAATATTTTGGGACCTTCCTGTTATAGCAACTGGCAAAGCAATCAACCGTAAACGGCCCCCAGAGCTCGTCGAGTTGCCGAAAAAACTCGGGGACAAGCTCTCAGTCATCATAATCGACAATTTTGCTGAGATAATCCGCTTTCTCATTAAGGGATCTAGGGACCCACTCAATGTCCAAATCAGTTCCAAATTTGAAACAGAATGAAAAAATATCAGAGGCTAACTTGTGCAAATTGAAATTCATGCTGCCAACTTGCACGATCCTACCCGCCCCCTGGCTATCGGTAAACCACTTAACTCTAGAATTAGGAAGGAACGAACTAAACGAGCTAAGAACAAACTGAATAGCTAACAACTCGCGGTAAGTGGAGCTCTCCTGGCGCTCTGCCTCTGTGAACATCCTGTGAGCGTGGACATCTTTCCCAGCAATATGGCCTGCGCAAGCTACATTGCTCGCATCCGAGTAAATGGATATGAAAGGAAATGTCAAGTCTGATACAGATTTAGAGTTAACCGAGCAAAGATTATTCTTCCAAAACTGAAGCTCTACGATGCAGTAACTATCAAGTGGGAACACGCTGTCCCAGTCCTGGGCAGCTGCAACGGACATCTGGCAATGTCTGGTCATAATTCGGCTGAGATTTCCAAGAACAGGGCTCATAGAGATAATCTTGCCCACAATGGAAGCCAGGCTTCTAGCAGAAAGCCTGGGATCTTGAAGGGCGTTATCAATGTGGTGCAAAGCCTTATCTATTCTGGGTGTTGTTATGCTAATTTTTCCCTGAATCCCGTCCCACACAATACCGAGCCAAGTGATTAAATGCACAGGAACCCAAACTGACTTGTCCTCATTAGCTAAGAAGCCCGCCAAAGCCAAATCTGATCTAATGATGTTAGAGTAAATTTCACTAAACGACATGGTAGATTCAACATCAAAACCGTCATCAAGATAAACAACAGTGTGTATACCCTGAGATCTCCAGTGTTTAACCAAAGGCCTGAGTAACTTAGTGAAGACGTATGGCGCTGAAGATAAACCGAATGGTAAGACAGTAAACATGAAAAAACTAGGTTCCCCGTCAGGCATGACCCAGCTAAAACCAAGGAAACGTTGGTGGTCAGGAAAAACATCCAAATGCATGGTGATACCCACTTTTAAGGTCAAACTTCGTGAAGTGACTACCTTTCTCAAAATAGTCTAGCCCAACTCTCCAATCTGCAAACTTGACCCTCTGTTTAAAGATATGCTGATTCACATATCTCAAGTCCAAAATTAAGCGTTTTTTCCCACAACTCTGGACGGAAACGGAGAGAGGATTAATCACCCTGAGAGAACTT
>JAHPZR010047599.1:2500-5000 GCA_019787425.1 Platygyra sinensis
CCTTCCTTTCTAGTACTCATCGAACAGAATTATGGGTAAATTACCCGAACATAATGGAACAAATAACGAGCAAAACGAAGTGAATACGAAAATTCCCGATTTTTGAAATGACCGCCATGTTATGACGTCACATGGTTATCAAATCTAATAACCATCCCGGACTGATGCTGGATATGTCTCCAAACTTTGCAAACTGACACAAAATTTAACTGGTAGCAATTTCCTGGCTTACATTTCTATTGCAACCATGTCTTTCAGAATTTTGAGTTTTCTTATTTTCGTTAGAAAGATTTGACTTCTATGTCTTTAACCTTTCGGTATTAGTACTTTTTTGGATATACAGTAGTAGTTTTTTTTCTATTTTCAATATATATATATATATATATATATATATATATAATTTTTTTTTTTCAATCTGATTAAGAATGCGTCATAATGATGGTTTCGTGACGTTTTCGAAAACGGAAATCGAGCATGGCGGCTTTCTTGGTAACCTCACACAATTAGGACTTGACATGGCGTCTTCATCTCGATCATGTTGTCTTGCTTCAAAAAATGGACGTACTGTACGTGCGCGCCTACGCCTGTGAGGTATTTTGTTAGTCGCTGTAAATGTAAAATCTGCATACGAGACAAGTAACTCATCAGTCCAAAGATTATCCCGGTTTCAATAGGATGAAGCAACTAGGAGTATTTCTACTACCCCCGGATCGCATTCTAGTTCATCGCAGTGTTACCCCTATGCACCCCCCAGCACCGATTAAATTCGCTGATACCCATTTATCCACCTAGGGTGGAGAGAGACACTGTGAGAGTAAAGTGTCTTGCCTTAGAACACAACACAAAGTCCCCAACCAGGGCTCACGCCCGCAACGCTCGATCCTGAGTCGAGCTCTATAACGATGAGGCCACCGCGCCTGCCACAGTCAATAAAAGAAGCTTAAGAAATTCCAATGCCAATTCGAAAGAAAAATGGCAGCGGCTACGAATCTACGAATCAGTTACATTATGAAAATGTCAGCAAATCGATTTTTTTGTCTTCTAAGGCGATAATGAACAACGACTTGACAGGCTTTGTCGGTTGTAGGAGAGAATCTTGACTTTTGTCGTGAGTAAAGTCTTGTGCCTTGCGTACGATTTAAGACCCATATTCATCTCGGTCATGAATCTCTCCTACAGACCTCTTGCTCGGTTAATAAGAACAGGAAAAAAAAGGAAGTAAAACATTTCAGAAGACGAGAAATACATACCGTCTTACACCGTAAACAAGATCACGGAAGCACCATTCCATGCATTCATCTTGACCACACGAATACCAGAGATAACGTCATACACTAGTTGCAGTCTCTTGTCAGTCAACCCGGCGACTCTATCTTGAAGTATTTTGAAAAGCTTTCCCAAAGCCGTCTGGTAAGTTATAAGAATAATAGCAAATATTATTCCTCCAATTGTCTGCCAGCCGATAAGTTTCCAAAGCAAACAAGCCACAATTACTATCTCCGCGGGAATTATTAGAGAGTCTAAGGTTGCAAAGGCTTGCTGGATGTGGATCATGTCTTTTGTAATCACGTTTATAATATATCCTGAAGATTTCTGAGCCAAGACTTGATGTTTTGTTGTCATAATCTGCAATATATAAGTGATATAAAAACAATACACTCGAAAAATAACAACAAAAACAAAAACGAAAACAAACAAAAGCTTCCAAATTGTTTTAAGAAAGAGAAACAAACTAAAGTGCTTGAAAGTATTGAGAAATACGTTAATTAAATATAAAATGATATTTGTTAAGGCTACTCCAAGCCTCCATGGGGGGCCTCCGGGAAAAAAAAAATCGTATGCGCGCTAATTTCAAGGGAACCCTCACAAGCTCTATATCAATAGAAAGGTTGTGATAAAATTATCTTCTCTTTTGGTTATTGCTTTCTAAAGCCAAAAAAGCCTTTAAAGCGTTTCCATCGTAGCTACTTAAAATTACATGAGTCCTGGGCACAATTTTTCGGAAACCCCGGAAACCTTTTGGCTTCGTAAAGCCAGTTTGAGTTAATTCGTATCTACAAACAGAAAGGTATATACGCCTGACACTTCTTGTATGATGAGAAACTCTGTTCATATTAAAGAAATGTTTATAAAACAGTTCTGTAATAATAGGGTTTGAGATTTTGCTATGCTTTTCGGGTCATAAAATTTGTCGGTAACTTGGAGAAACAGGTCCCTATTTTAAAAACATTGTTTATTTATTTATCTATTTATTTATTTATCTATTTATTTATTTATCTATTTACTTATTTATTTATTATGTACCATTCTAAGCCAATCGATAACATCCAAAAGGTAACCAAATTGCTTGCTTGTTTGTTTGGTTGGTTTTCTTGTTTTTTTGTTTTGTTTTTTTTTGTTTGTGTGTTTGTTTGTTTGTTTGTTTGTTTTTTTTTTTTTGGGGGGGGGGGACAACTAGCATGCACCTACCTTCTTGTAAACCAATCCAATTAAAGAAGCC
>JAHPZR010047599.1:17500-20671 GCA_019787425.1 Platygyra sinensis
CCAGGAAATTGCTACCAGTTAAATTTTGTGTCAGTTTGCAAAGTTTGGAGACATATCCAGCATCAGTCCGGGATGGTTATTAGATTTGATAACCATGTGACGTCATAACATGGCGGTCATTTCAAAAATCGGGAATTTTCGTATTCACTTCGTTTTGCTCGTTATTTGTTCCATTATGTTCGGGTAATTTACCCATAATTCTGTTCGATGAGTACTAGAAAGGAAGGAGCCTCGCGTGTATTGAAGGCGGCGGTTGAAGACCAGCTTAAACGATGTAAAATGCTACTTAAGAAGTGAAACAGCACTTATAATTTCTCATTGAGATCAGGTATGTTTTGCATTTTGTCATTAGATTTAAGTTCCTTGCTGATTTTTGCGACAATCACAGAAAATATGTCGTTAATCTTCATGCTATATGCTAAGACCTAAGTGTGTATGCATTTCCGAAGTATATTAAACAATTATTCCTCGAGCCCGAATGGGCTCTGAGTCAATAGCCCATGAGGCCGAAGGCCGAAATGGGCTATTGACTCAGAGCCCATGAGGGCGAGAGGAATAATTGTTTTAGTAAAATCCAACTAGTCGGTCAAAAAAGTATCGAGACAAAACATCTTTCGCTAGTTAAAGCCATTGTTTTGGTTTTCAAAGCCGGTGCTTTTCGCTACAGGTGGGCTATAACAAATAGCCTACTAGTAGCTCAACCAATCAGAACGCAGCATTGATAATAGACCACTAATTGGATTTTACTAAAAAAACGTTACCTCTTGTCAGAACAAAAATGGAACCAATTTTCCGCTTAGCTAAGTTTGTAAATTAGTAAGTCATTTAATTATTGCTGTATTTTTTTTTAGTCCTTTAATTATTGTTGTAATTTGTATCTTGTAATTACCTGCTTTTTTTTCATAACTTAAATTATACGGGGAGCTGACTAGAAAACTTATCGGTTCACTTAGCTGCCCAGCTCGCAACCTACTAACTAACTAAAAGAAAAAATATTAAAAATGCTACCCAAACCTTATTAAGAATTTAAAATCAATGTAAACAACAATATGAGCTGAATGAAACATTATTATTATTATTGTGATTTAATGTGTTTTTAGTGTTTTGCACGATCTGTGAAAAAAGTGCACAGAGGTATTTTGATTTGCGATGTGCTGTTCCTAATGGCGGTCATATCTACATCTGTAATTTATGTGTTCCTAGGTATTGATATTGCGGATGCTGGTACCCATAAAATCAAAACAGCAAATTTATTTCGATTTTGTAGTAAGATTGCTTCTTCATAAAAGACTTCTGCAAGACCTAAAGAAAAATTCAAGCTTGAATTCGAACGACATGGTATCGCTATTGAAGAGGACAACGATTTTATTCATCCCCCTAATGTTTACCTGACGAGCGTGGGGTATTTTTATCGCCTGAGACGATCAATCGGCAAATGCATTAAAAGGTAAGTTGCCCGGCTATATTTTAGAGAATGAATTTTCCACACATTCGCGGGCCTGAAATATTTTCCGGAAATGCCGGCCAAACTAGGTCAGTTTTCTGGCACACCAGACTTTATATAATGAAGCTTAATATTGTTGGATTCAGCGAGTGAAAACAATGGAGTAAAAGGCCTACGCAACTCATATCCACGTGTAATGACCGCTTTAGGAAGTTTTGTTCAAACTAGTATATCTCTAAGGAGCTCTCCCTTTTGTATGGTACGATCGGGGATCTTTGAATGTTCCGCTAAGCAAAAATCCTGTGTTTTTGGAAGGGCATAGGTCATATCTCAGGTTGGCTTCCGCTGTTTATATCCGCGTGTAATTTGTATAGTTTGACCCCTCTGTTTTTTACCAGGTTTTTTCCCTCTCGGGTCGTTTATATTGCAAGATATGTTTTAAGCTCTCTAAATGTTAGCTCTAAAGGCACAAAGTTTGAAATATTCCATGAAGATGTTAGCTACTTGCATTTTACGTGATTAACTGTTACAAGTTATACTGTTTGTTATCACGCAAACTAAACGAAATTCAGTTACAGCTCTCCGCATAGAACATTGCCTGATTTCATACCGTGAGGGATTAGGTACGGGTCCGTTAATTATGGGATTAGAAACTATTGATCCCCATAGTCAGAAAGAGCACACCAAGATTCATAAAATCCCCAAGTTTGGTGTTAATCAGGCTAGTTTTGACTGAGATACAGGCGTTTAAAAACGAAAAAAAACTGCAAAGAAATGTACAGAAATGCGGACAAAACCGGACAAAAGTCCGGATTTGTCGGGATTTCCATACATTCTCTGTATTTTTTGTACGTTTTTAAACGCCTGTATCTCAGTCAAAACTAGCCTGCAGATTAACACCAAACTTGGGGATTTTATAAATCTCGGTGTGCTCTTTCTGACTATGGGGATCAATAGTTGCTAAGCCCATAATTAACAGACTCGTACCTAGTCCCTCACGGTAGGAAATCAGGTAATAGAAGGAACTTGTTCAGTGTCAATTTATAAACTCAAGGTGTATTTGCTATTACTGTTTCGTTTATATTTTATACAGACTGTTGAACAAGCTGCTTCGCCAGCTACCAAGAAAATGAAACCTGAGTGAAAATAGAAGCTATCATATTAATTAATTAATGTCAATAAACAACGCTTTTGTGAACAGAATATTTGTTGTCTACGTTTGGTGTGTCACTTTACTCGGAAAAAATATCCGCAAATGAAATCCAAAGCAACTTTGGATGAAGACAGTTTTCTTGCATACATTTCTGTTTCTATTCCATAATCCCATAACCTATTATAAAGCTAACATAAAACTAATTCAATGAAACTGCATTGTGATGTTGTAATTCCTTTCATCGCAGCGCCTCGTCGATCGCCATATTGAATTATACATTGTTGCTACCAAATAACGTCACGTGAACGAAAACTAGTGCAGCTTTTGGTTAAAGGACCCTAGTCAGCCTCTGCCATTTCGATGCCATCGAAATTATTGATATAGCATGGTGAAGCGAATCCTTATTGTTTTACTGTAAGCTGTGCTCCTGAAGGTATGTTTAATTATCTTGAGTAGTATTACAGTGATTTTTCTTTGTTTCGACAGGCTCCAAATAAAATATAATAGCCAAATTCTGGTATGTAAACAAAAGCAAAGGTGTGGCTGACTAGGACCCTTTAATGGTTTGTTTTGG
>JAHPZR010047600.1:0-7500 GCA_019787425.1 Platygyra sinensis
AGAATAATTGTTAAATGTCTGCTGGATCATACATACGAGGTACCCTTTGCAATTATGAAAATAGAACGCTGAAGGAGGCCAGAAATGCCTTTAATATTGGGGAATTCTGGAACCCAGTATGTCGCCATGGTAACAAAACTTTTAAACTCACATTGTGTTGCACCTTTAGTAAAACCGTACTGCAAAGAATCAAACATTTCTGTTACAAATTGGCCGAGATATCTTTTTTCATCATATTTGATCAAAATTTGGTTGAGTATATGAAATCATCACTTGGCTAGTTTGCATATTTCAAAAACTTGAATATCTCTGGAACGAAAAGAGATATTTGTAAAAATGCAAACGGCGTTTTTCTCGTCATACAGACTACTTGTTTATGTTTTAAAATGGCTTCAATAGGAAGCATGCGATTTTCGTCATAGTACCACTTTAACGCAATTATGGATGGAGACCCACAGGCAAACATTTCAGGGTCAACGTTCGAGATAATGATCGCGGCATGAAAGATCAAAATGTCAAGCGATTTGCTCAAGTGCCTGGTTTCAAGACGCTGTCAAATTTTTACGTTTTATTTATCCAAGCTAGATTTGCATTAAAAAATTAAATGAAGTGATACTTTTATCCAGAAAAATAGTTTTGGAAGGTAAATTCATGTACCAGGTTGACTTTTTGGTCCACGAATTTGACCTAAATTTGAATGCGATGCGATAACGCCGTCGCGTATAATTTTGAAATTGTGTTAAAATTCAGGTTCATATTACATGTGAATCTGACAACACGAAATGAGTACTGAAACATTATATTTTAACTAGTAATAATCAAAGATTATGAGAGTGCGTTCGACGCCGTATAAATGTTTATACAAATACCTTAAATGATTTCCCTAACTGACTCTCAACCTCTAAAAACCAACCTTTTTTCATCAGCAAGCGGGGTTTACAGAAATATATTTCAGTCAAAAAGTCGATGCTAGTCTGATTGAAGACTGCGTTGCGTGACGGCACCAGTTTCCGTAGACTCACAAGTTTAATAGGACTAAAAAAATTACATCAGCTTTCAAGTTTCTTGCTAAATATTGTCACGTTGACTTGTAATTTTTAAGCCCAAAAGCTAATTTGTAAAAGTATATTTTTTTCGAACATTATTCTAAGCAGGAAGCTCAAATATAACTGAGTAAACATTTGCAATCGCGTGCTCGTTGAACGCGTAAACAAACTCCATGCGACTGATTCGAGTATTTCCCCTGGCCTGATTAACATTTTACATTTCCGTTCTCTGGTTCAGGTTCACTCTTATGATATGGATCTTTCCTTCAGAGTACTCACTGATTCCAAATAATATTCGACCGGAAACTGCTGACCTTTTCTGTCGCAACTGGAACTAAATCCACAAATGCAATCAAATACAGCCCGGGGATTTAATACAGCTGTTTCCACAGTTAACATCCCAAAGCCTAGGCAATCGTGTTTGTGAACATATAAAATAAACAAGCTCATCGTGAGCTCGAACGAACGTTTAAATAACATTATACTGGAAAGGACTCTTTAACAATTATTCCTCGAGCCCGAATGGGCTCTGAGTCAATAGCCCATGAGGCCGAAGGCCGAATGGGCTATTGACTCAGAGGCCATGAGGGCTCGAGGAATAATTGTTAATAATACTACTTAGCCTCAAAATTCCACGGCCAAAGATTGAGATCGAGAGCACATTGAAAGAAGGACCACAGTCTACAATGCCTGCTCACGTGCTCACATGTTCTTCACATGTCTCACTTACGGTACCAGTTTACTGGCCGTGACATAGTTAACAACTATGCCGTGACATGCTCCCGCAAAACTTAAGTCGCGTGGCCATTTTTGTGCCCTTACAGGAACGTGGATTTTCCAGCCTATAACCTTACACAGGGAACTAACTCTCCATAGTCACGCAACCAAATTAGGCTTGCGTTCCACTTCGTAGAACGCAATAATATGGGTTAGCTTTTCCAGCCACGCACAACATTTTGGCTTTTCAGTCTTCGCCAAAAGTGCAATTTCAGGGCCGAGTTTGGCTCTTTTAGAGGCAAAATACAAAAGGCGGTCTGGAGAAGAAAATAAAAATCCAAACAACCTCAAAGTTACAGTTTTGTAACATGTTAGTAAAAACCTTCTTCCTGAAAAATTTTCAGAAAATCGATATTTTTTTCTATCTTGCATAGGTATAGGTGATCGTTACAGCAAGACGCTCTTAAGAATGAAGGAAATAAAAATCTGTACCTTATTTAAGCAATGGCGGTTTCATTACTCTGTAAGTCAACATCATAGTTAGAAATATTACCTCGATATGTCCATTGAAAGCACCAAATAGAAACGTCGAAAGGTGTGTCCGAATTGAAGACATTGGGAAGGGGGCAATCACGAAATTTATTAGTTGGGGTTTTTCACATGACGTCACTAAAATTCAAACTAGAAAACTATTGATCCTCCTGAGATTTTACTTTCATAATGTATAAGAGCAGCTGAAAACTAGCATTCACACACGTTTTCTTTCAGAATGGGTCCTTGCTTTTGTGACATATAGACTACGCTTGAATTTCTAAGCTTAAATTGCGTTATACGGCATTTACATGACGGTCGAGAGAGGTGTCATGTTGGTTAAGAAAGTGACTTATTTTGGAGAATTTAACAATCTGAACAGTTCCTGTATTAGAAAAAAGTATGATATTAATGTTCTCAGTGACAGATGTTTCTTGTTGGTTTCCGGCCGCCATGTTGGAGCCCATCCTGATGGACTCCAGCATGGCGTCTCCATACAAATGTCTCAGTAGATTTGGCCGGTAAAATATTTCTCCGCATATATTTTTCAAGGCGGCAGAGTTTTTGATAGTTGATAAAGTACGCACCATAGAAACTTGGCGAGAATTTCACTCTTGCGTTCACGATATAAATGTCTTCTATCATTGCTGTGACGTGAATCTTGGCGAGGGGCTTTGCATATTTACCTTCTTTCTTTTTCCAGATTCTGGACTTTATCAATTGAAAGGTTTTATTTATTTTATTTCGATCTATTTTGAATGGCGTGACAGTGAAAACCAGCAATAGCTATGAGGGGGATACCAGGTAAATAATGACCGCTCCCATAAGGATCAAGAACCTCAAAAACGGCCAACCCTATCCCCTGGCACATACCTATGTAACCCATATAAGGGAGCCGCCACCACGATCCGCAGTAAGTAAATTACTACCGATTAGGCACGACATTTTGATAGGTCGTGTCCGGAGATCCGGAAGGTCACCACAAGTTCGTTATCGTTCGTTAGTCTTGTAAGGTTAATATAGAAATTTATTTTATTAGCAGTTGCTTGTAAATAACTCAAATGCTTTCTTGACTTGATTTGTATGATGATGAAAAGTAGAAGACAATTTTTTAAAAAAAACCAGGAGAGTTTTAGGCCATTTCATTAAGTTAATTATTAACAGCCACTTAGCTAACAACTGACAAATAGCCCAAAATTTAACTGACAACTGATAAATAGACAATTTTTTAGCTGACAACTGACATTCGCACCCCCTTCCCCATCCAGACCCTCGTAATCATGTCACTGATACCGCGCTTTGAATTAAGTCGTTTCAAGGACTACTAAGGACTGTTTAAATGCTTTTCAAAACCAACGGTCACAAAAGACATGCACAGCAAGAATGACGACTTTCTCTGGAGCCAAAAATCAAAGAGATCTTGGCTGATTTGATTTCTAAGAATCTGGCTCATATCTAATTGACGCAGGAATCGAGTTCTGTGTATTGTAATAACATTACATCTAACGTTTAGGGTAAAATTCAGTTAGACAGAAACTTCAAGGACTAGTCCCGTTGTGAAATGTTAAAAATTATTTGCGAAAGATTAGTTTCTTATCAGGGATTCCAATCAGCTTGTCCGCAAACGTAACAAGAGTGAACGGTTTCAGTTTGTAACAGGACCTGCTGATAACCTCTGTTGTTTTGGGTGCCACGGTCATGGTTGATCACATTTGGACCCAAAATGCAAATTTCCGCTATTGATGCCATGCCGTCCTGCAAGGGCAAACGCCCTGCAAACAAAATACGTTTCAAAAACTTTATTAAACCAAAAACGAGAAAATTGACACCAATTAGAAATGATTCCTTATAATTAAAACCAACAGATCCCCTCGCTCTCAAGAGTCTCAGACTCTCTGTTCTCAGAGAGAAATGAAATACATTGTCACTCTTGTCAGCTGTTCACGTTTTCACGGCCGAACAGGTTCCTTTTATACCGGGATTCCTTGTCTAAAAAAGAGGAGGAGTTCCGATGAGATAACCATTTTTCGTAAAGTCAAACATTAATTCTAGGCTAAGTAGAATTAAATGTTGTTTAATACCAAAGGAATCTTGTAGGAACGCGTTTTCCGTCTAATTAAAGCTTGGCTAACTTTGTTACTGTTTCTTTTAATTGAGAGAATGTGTAAGGGTTTGTAATTTTGCACCTGAAACCTTCTCTCCCCAAAACAGAGAACATTTTTGAGGACATATTGAGGATTGAACTAAATTTAAAAATGATTTGGGACTAGCTGGCAGGAACTTGACAGCTTTATTAAATTGAAAAAGTAAGCAGCCTCTTGCCTGATCAAGGTGAAGAACCATAGAACAAATGTGTGAAAAAGCGAACTTTCGAGAAAGATCCAAATGATATAATCAATAATACAATACTTACTCCCTGACCTACTCATGCATATCAACAGCTGCTTTTGTTTTGCTTGCTTCTGTTGAACCTGTTACTACTTTTCCTCAGACTACCGACGACCGGCGAGCGAGATGAGTTTTACTTACAGCAGCACACAGTTGAGAAAAAAAGCAGTCGAGCAAGCCGACTCGACGGGTGACCCTGGCCTCCGTCTTGCTGAAGTGATGCGTGATGTGTCCAAAAAGCTTGAAGATGGTTCTCCATCAGTTTACAAGCTGCATATGAATGAAGTGATGAGAAATCCAGAGGATATGATTGCAAGACAAAGTCTTGGTTCACATAGGCGTATCGGGCTTGGAGAAACCGAAAAGGTTTTTATGGTGGTAGGAGCAACAGGAGCTGGTAAGACGACCCTAATCAATAGCATAGTTAACTACATTCTGGGAGTGCAATGGGAAGATGAGTTCCGATTTAAGGCCATTACAGGCGAAACAAAGGCAGGCCAAGCTTACAGCCAGACACAGGGTATCACTGCTTATACATTTTATCCCATGAAAGGTTCAGCTGTGTCGTACACATATACCGTTATCGACACTCCTGGGTATGGTGGAACTGGAGGAGTACAAAGAGATAAAGAGATCACGAAACAGATCAAGAAATTCTTTTCCCTTCCCCCACCACATGGGATCGATCACCTCGATGGCGTCGGTTTTGTTGTCCAGGCCTCTCAGGCACGCCTCACTCCAGTGCAGGAGTACATATTTGATTCTATCCTGGCGATCTTTGGAAATGACGTCTCCAAACACATTTTCTTTATGATCACCTTTGCAGATGGCGAGCAGCCCCCTGTCCTGGAAGCAATCGAGGAAGCCAAGATCCCATGCCCCAGTGAGAAACAATTTGAGTTCAACAACTCAGCTTTTTTCGCTGAAAAAGACGCCAAAAAATCCAAAACACGTTTAACTGAATCGTTTTGGGAGATGGGTTTGGACTCTTTTTCGGAATTTTTTAAAGAATTCCTAAAAACAGAGAGCGTCAACCTTACGCTCACCCGAGAGGTCTTGGAAGAACGAGAGCAGCTGCTCGTGTCTATAAAGGGCCTCAAGGAACAAATTACCCTAAGTCTGGACAAACGTGAGGGGATTAAGCAAGAAAAAATTGTGATGCAACAACACGAGAAAGAAATCAAAACAAACAAGGATTTCACGTACAAAGTTGACATCCCAAAACCAGTTTATCTTGAAGGAACTGGACAGCACACTACATGTGGAACTTGCAATTCAACATGTCACACCAACTGCAAGGTTGTCGAAGACGCATTGAAGTATGGTTGTTGGGCGATGAATAAACGTGGTAACTGCAGAATATGCCCAGGAAAGTGCAGTTGGTCAAAACACAAGAATCGCCCATACCAGATCAAATATGAAACGATCACTGAGACACGAACTGCAAAAGACCTGAAAGAGAAATACTTCAAGGCTGTTCAGCAAAAGGCCACGAGTGAACAAATGCTCAAAGCGATTGAAGAATCTCTTAAAGCTATCCACTACCAGGTTATCGACATGATAAAGAGGGCTCAGCAAAGTTTTGCCCGTTTAGATGAAATTGCTCTCAAGCCCAACCCCGTTACGCCCGTAGAGTATGTGGAATTGCTTATTGAATCTGAGAAAATGGAAACCAAATCTGGATGGAAGCATCGCATAAAGTACCTCGAAGAAGCCAAACGTCATGCTGAGATATTGTCCAATGTAAAAGATGAGAAAAAAATGCAGGACCTGATGGAAAAGTTGGCCAAAGCTGGAGATGTCAGTGACGAGAAGCTGGAGGAACGCTTTTTTGGTGGAGACAACTGATCATACTCTTGATTCACGTTTTGGTAATTAGCTTCAGGTAACTTTGAGTAAACCGAACTACATCCGAGCTGATGTGTTAGTGTTATACCGTTCATGTACCTTAAGCAAAAAGCTCTCGTGTTCAAAATTGTGGGACGAATACGACTATAGCAAAATTAGTTTCAACTTGGAGGAAACTAAAATATTTCGACTCACGATATGACATAGTTTGATGTAATGGTCTTTCACTTGTTTGATTTTTTTATGCCCTATTATTCCAACCCAGTATACTTAAAACGCTTTCTTGGTCTGGAACGTTTTTTTAGAATTTAAAAAAACATATAGTGAACCTAAGTCTGAGAACGACAACAACTGGTTTTCACAGAGCCACAAATGACTGAACCATGCACAGTGCATTATGCCCGATGTCAGGTCATTTCTTGCGTTAGACTTAGCAACTGTTTCAGTTACTCTGTAATGATATTAGAGTAAATGGTTTGAACCCAGGAGTATCAGTAGTTCGTACTGTGTGATCGTTCGGGTGAGTGTAGTTCTGAAAAGAACTGTTGTTGGTGACTGACGTTTCGACAACCTGAGCGGAAGTCATCTTTAGAGTCAAGTGAATAGTGTTTGTCAGTCGATTATGTTAGAAGTCTGGTCCGTTGAAAACGATTGGTCAGTTAAACCATGGTGGTATTGGCTGAAAGACTCGTGTTAAGTTTGTCATCAGTCATTCGTCGGTTTCGATCCGTCTTTTGTTAGTCAAATTGGTCGGTTTGAGGTCCGTCTATTGTTAGTCAAAATTAAGTCGGTCTGTTAGAAGTCCGTTTGTCGCTTTCGTTTTCGTCGCGGTTAAGTCGTTTGTAAGGTGCCGGTAGTTGTTGACATCTGTTAAGAGGCATTTGTTCTAAGTTAGTGTACCAGCTTTCCAGAGTCAGTCGTTGAAAATAGTTTGTACTCTAGGTTAAGCATTGAGCAGAGTCCCAGTCAA
>JAHPZR010047600.1:12500-22547 GCA_019787425.1 Platygyra sinensis
GATTTTTGTCCACTAAAGCCTGAAATTGCTCGATTTTCTCTCGGATTTCGTCTTAAAATCTTTTCTTTCAATAAACAAAAATAACTAGGAACGAACCAGATGATTGAAAATTTGTAATGAGTAAAGGCCTAAAGGCTAGAGGATCTGGATGGAGGTACTGAAATTTCTGTTATCAGTTACATTTTTTGCAGATGTCTGAGCTACCACGATCAGCTATTAGGAAATTTTGCAGATTACAAATGTCAATTAAGAACGAGTCGTTTGTCAGCTGACAGTTAAAATATCAGCCCACTTATCAGCTATCATAACATTTTGCAGCCCTCAGCGATCAGTTTAAGGCGTCTCATTTCTTAGCTGACCAGGACTGTTAAACGTGTGATCAACCCTCATTTATACCGTAAACCATCCAGAGCCTACTACCAACCGTTTTGTCTTACAGCTCAGCTAGTCCAGATTTGCTTCAGACAAATAATATAAAACAGTAGAATATGAATATTGCAAGTTATCTTTTACTTTTATTTCAAAACGATTCATCGTGCGAAACTCTTCATTTGACACTGATTAAAATGACTGAGAATGAATTTTATGAAAATGATCATGCAGGCGGAGAAAGACATTTTAATTCATATGAATGATTTAGCACGCAGAGTCGTTTTCACCCGGTGACAGCCATATTTTCTTGAAGGATATCACAGTAATAATAAAAGATTACTGTAGTTAACAATTAAGATCAATAGGGCAGACACTATTACACACAGTAACATTTTATATTTTAAATAGAGACAATAACAATAAAGTAATTTGCACAGTAAAAGACTATTCTTGGGAAACTATTTTAGACGAACAGCTTGTTTTATCTGGAGGGTGATAACTGTTAACTTCTGTTCCTAGACATATGGGTCTTGAAACTTTGTGACAAGCCCATAAATTAAGCACTACCCTATTCGTATGCTTGAAAGAGAACATTATATTGAAATTACGATGGGATTCAATGGAAGGATGTGGTGGGGAGGAATAAAAAATTCAGGGAGGGAGGGTGGGCTAAACGTTTTGGCTCCTTTCTTGAAGAAAAGACTGGGGACTGTGGACATCTCCCAGATCTTCACTGGATTTGCCTTGCGAAAAAACTTTGAAAACTTTCTCTTCCTTTTAGACAGGATAAGCAGTTGGAGAAATAGATCTAAAGTTCGTGTTTCCACTGAGGTCTCATTGGTATAAACTGTGGTTTTCTTTCACAACTTGTTACCCTCGAGACGACTCGCATTTATAAAAGAAATTTAATGTAAAATACAGCTTTAACCCTATTCAGACGAGTTCCTCGCCCCCCCCCCCCCCCCCCCTCCTCACCCCACCGAAATGCTAGGGTACGTAAACAATATGAGAATTCGTCATTTTCTGCAAATGCTTGGTGTTTCTGCAAAAAAACGCATTTTCTTGTGGATGTCTAAGAATTTTAAGTTAAGTAAAAATTATTCTGAAGGCAATTGTCTAAAAACAAATAACGGATTGTATGGCGTCTGAAACCGACTAGAAGGAAAATGGTCATTGCTTGTGTGCATGCCGAAGTTGCATTTATTCTTAAACAATAGGCCCTTTGCACGATCCGATCACATTGTACAAAATCACACATGCTAATGAGCAAGTTGCGCAGTGGGACTTCCAAAACAAAAGCAGGTCTGGGTGAACTGGTACGAATTGCATTGTTTTTGCATTTTAGTTTTTGTTTGTTCTTTTGTTTGATTTTGCTGTTCTTTCGGAGCTGGATGGAATAATTTATTTGCAAAATTGCTTAGGAGGGCCAGTAGCGGTTGGAACTCGAAGCAGACCGAACATGAGAACTGATGTGACGAACAGCCACCGACGTTATCAAAATCACGTGAGCTTTGGCCGCGCCGACTACTGCTTGTTGTCCTCCTACCCGAGTCTCCAAGCATAGATTCTCGAGTCCAGGAGCCCATGTCGAGTCAAAATTCGAGGACGCCACTTATCCTAGCCGCAAAGCAACTAAATTATTGGATAAATATTTTAGTGTGTATATATCTAACTGGATTTGTCAAAAGGTGCCTGCAGAAATCGTCCCAAAGTACAAAAGCCACCCTCTCCACTCCTATGCTTTGGTCACACAACTGCCAACTACCCACCCACTGCACACTGTGGATTCACTCTAATTGGTGATCAAAAGCAAACTATCATTCAAGCCTACACTCGTCCAGGAAAAATTGCCGAGGCATCCTACAAGTCTCACTTAACGAGGTCACATACTCTAACTGCAGTCAGTATCAAAGCAGCAACCCCGCCCCCCCCTCCCCCAGCCCTATGCTTTTGACACACAACTCAGAGTCACCCACCCACTGTTAGAGTTGTCCCTGGGCTGCTTGGCAGAGCAGGCCTCGAGGGCAAGTTCCCTCCATTTTGAGCGACCACAATGGCTTGAGCACGGGCACGGGCTACGCCTGTGCTCAAGCGAAAACTCTAGCGGCTACCTTCTAGCGAATTCGCTCAGATATACATATAGCTCAGATATACATATAGATTTTTGTTACTTTTTGAAAACGAAGATTAGAAAACTTGATCACGACGGCTTTCGCAGACTGATGAAACATTACCTCGCAGAAGTCTTTATTGTAAGTACCCTTCTATCAAACAATGAAGTCGTATAATAACAATAATCAACAACACCCAAGACAGAACACACACTCTTGCTGTGGACGTAATTTGTAGCGTGCAAGTTTAAAGGTCGAGACAATGTGTTGCCATGCACGTGTTATACTAATTACGAAGAACTATTGCCGCATATTATTATTAGTTGAAATAATGTAAATCAATTAGAAGCTAATGAGAGGTACTTCCCGTGAGCTGAAAGACCGGCTGGAGCATCGTTTGATATCACTGTTTTCTTTGCTTTCTCGCAAGGAAATCGAACTTGGTAATTCTTTTTCCTGTATAAATGAACTGGACGAAATGTACATATGCCGTAATTAAAATTCTTAAAAGTCTTAAAGGGAGGATTTCACGGCTTGGCGCATGATCAACATACTTTATTCGCTTCTTATCAAAGTTATCGCTTTAAAATCGCTACTCAGATGTGTCAGTAATCACACGCTATAGTTAGTTGTGGCAGAATGACGGATGACCAAAATGCTCAGAATATTTGCAGTGGATTGTATTGTAGCCGTCGATCGTTGAATTTAGTACTGACCCGTGTGATTTATTCTACGGTTGTTGATGATTTTACGGCTATTTGCATGAGAAATAAGGTAACTTGCTTACGATTGGTTCATAAACAATGAAAACTTGGATTGTGCCAAAATTGTGCATAAATAATACAGGCATGCGCCGAACCGTGAAACCCTTCCTTAAAGACAATTCAGTCTTGTGCCGACAAATGGTCCCTTTTTTGTCCCCACCCCCAACTCCAACACCCTTCCCCCACCCCCCCCCCCCCCCACACCCCACACACACACACACACACACACACACACACGCTCATACAAGGTAATACAAAGAAGGTCAAGAAAGCTAGGAATACCGGAGTAAAACACAACGGAAGGCTCGATTAAGAATTATTTGTATTTTTCAAGAAGAATTACCTTAAGGTTTTTCCTAAAAATTTTTAGTCCAGTCCCTGAACTCTCCTTTCTTCCCGCCACATATAGGAGCTGAACCCTGGCGGGCGAAAGAAGAGTCCAGGATAACTTACATGCTCATGCTCAGAACACAGGGAGCACACAATCTTGCTGAGTTGTGATAGAATAAAATCAAAGGAACTCTATCGCCAAACTCGTGGATTAAGTAATCTAGAGATGAAACATGTTGGTAAGCTTGTAATTATTGGTGCATTATTTAAGGCTGTTGAAACAAGCTGTGTTCGTACCATGCAAGGTCGCACTTATCTTATAAAGCATAGCGTTTTTAGTTGGCCTCTGTTGCACACATATTACAAAATAGGTAGCGAAGTAGAATTGCAGCCGAACATGGAGTGCTAAAAGCTAAGGGTTCTTGAGTCACATTGGACACTCCTGCCCAAAAACTTAGAGTACTCTCCCACCACCCCTCCTTACCACCACCCAGAAGTTGCTGTTGGTCTGCCTGGTTGGAAAATTTGCATCATTCAAGAATATTTTTCTTTTTGTGCGAAACAGAGCTTTTTCACTGCATTTCACTCAAGGCTGTAGTTAAGGTTTCTTATGAGACACTTCTTTCACAATGCGGAACCACTTGTCTCTATATATATTGCACGTAAAATACATCAAAATTAATAGCCTCTTGAGAGCATTTTCTGGGTTGGTCCAAAAAATCTGTCGACCCATAAATATGTTCCATCAAGCTCACAGGGGGTTTCTTTGCCCTAGTTATCTTTACAATCAGGAAGCAAAAATGTAAACAAAAGACAGTATTTGGGAATTAGTGCATTTCACATCCCACTCAGAGTTGAGATGAAAGTACTCAAATAAACAAAACAAGTATGGAGAACACAACTTTAATCTAAACTTCACTCAATTTTGGTTGAATGTGGACAACTCAAGATAAAAAACAAACCGCAAAGCCATGAACAAAGATCCTGTTTGATTAAATGTTGGATTTTGCAGGAGATCAATCAGCCAAACTTGAAAAGTAAAACGATAAGAAGTCAAAGACTACTGCAAGGCTGGCACAACGTGTTACATTTATAACAATAGTTCGGGTTATCACTCCAAGCCATCTTCAGGTTTAGATGTTACTGAATTATAAAATAAAAAAAAAATTAGGTGATGGACAAAATATTGACCCCCAGTCCATGGACTTCCCCAAATGGACTACCCCTAAAATAACCTACTCCTAAAAATAATATTTTAAATGAGTACTATTTAAAGCTGTAAGCTGCTATACCTTGCTTGTTTTGTTCTAGGCCTACTCTGGGACCTTCAGTCGCCTTAAGTCGCCTTAAGTCGCCTAAAGTCGCCTTAAGTCGCCTAAAGTCGCCTAAAGTCGCCTAAAGTCGCCTAAAGTCGCCTTAAGTCGCCTAAAGTCGCCTTAAAGTCGACTAAAGTCACCTTAGGTCGATATTGGTTACACAATGTTATAAGGGTTCCCTCCTTTTAAATTGTACCCATAAGGAGGATATTAAGCTGGACAATAGGTAAACTCAGCTCCAATCATAAGGATCAGAGGAGGAGGCATGATAGCCAAATGATTAAGAAGTCCTATTTTGTCCCCTAGCAGGGATCACCCATTGTGTTCTTGGGTAAGATACTGTACTCTCGCAATGCCCTTCCCCCTTCCCAGATGTAAAACTAGGAGGTGGTTGTGGGGGGGGGGGGGGGGAGGGAAACCCTGCAATGGAGTACCGAGTTGATATGACGTAGGCAATGGCTTCCACATACATGGAAACCCCATGTTATAACAGTTGTGCACCTGTCAAACCACCATGTGTTAAATAGCATAATTAATTCCTGCAAACAATACTGAATTAGGAAATGTCTCTGTGACGATGTATACTCCTACTTAATTTTTGTTTTGTATTTCATTGTGAGTTGATGAAAAAGTTGACACTGTGTTATCTCCAGGAAATGAATAAAAATATGATTGATGGCAAAAAAAGCAAATGACTGTGGCTGCAATAATTTATTTATATTACTGAATCAGATCAAACTTACAGTTCTGGGTCATCAAAGTAAAAACAAAATTAAATAGAAAGGTATTCTGGAGAAAAGCTACATTTTTGCCAGTCACTTTTACATTGAGTAGTACAAATGTGGTAATCCAAAGTCATTTGAACTGAACTGAAGCTAACCTTTAGACACTTTACCTACCCAGAGCAAAAGAGTGACAAAAGTGGGCTATTTCTCCAGCACAAACCTGCACTACAAGCTTCCACCACTGTATTCGACCAACTGTTCATGTTCGAACTTTGCAACTCAACGAACCTAGTAAAGGCATAAATATTTATCTAGCATAAGGCTTTGACGGTTTTTCCGTATATATCGTTAGTTTGATGTTCAACTAGACGAATGAACCTCTCCTATTCCGAGAAAAACTTTCAGCAGCAAACATGGCCGCCGATTCAACATTTGATCACGTGACTTATCCCGTTACTGAAGTCATGACACTAGAACCACACGAGAACACCACTCACGCTCACTCACGTGCTTTTCCCTCGTGGGGTAGATTATCATGCTGGCCTGCAATCTTTGAAGTCTACACCCACAGAGACAGTCCACCTTGTTTCTATTAACTGGCTACCTGGTTGTATTGTGGAAAAAGCAAAGTGCTAGAGTTTTTACTAAAATAGTTTCTGAGTTAGTTTCTGCCGCACTCCTTCGCAGCCCTTATCTTGTTTAATATTGTGATGTCGAGGTGGCCTCTCCTATAAGCCTGGTGGTTTCTTGAGGTCTCCTCGCCTAACAACTTGCTGTATATTATTATTGTTATTATTATTATTTATCTTATTTCTTCCTTTTTTTAATCTGTTGTAATATAAAGGCAAATAAATGATGATGATGATGATGATGATGATGATGATGATGATGATGGTGATGATGATGATGATGAAAGAAAAATCGTCCAGGCGACACAATTGGAAATAAAGTAAAGAAATTTTTTCGCTATAGCAGATAGTATGGCCAGCTCGAATGTTCCGCGGTACGGGCGAAAAGAAGGGAAACTCGCGAGGTGTCCCGCTCCTCACTTCGAAGCATGGAAACTAGATAACGGCGCAAAGGTTACTGGGAGAGCTAAAATGGCGGAAGGCAGTGTTCGTATTGCAAGCATCAGTTTGTATAACGTTGTGACTCAATAATTTCTGGACAGCTGCAAGGTATTTTAATCAGCTATATTTTATAATTCTTGTGTCAAAGTCAGCCTGATACTTGTATTTAGTTTCTGCTGACTAAATAAATGCAGCTTAATACTGTCACAAGCCCAAACACAAAACTTTAACTTATTTCATTTTTTGTAGGTCAAACGCTGCGGGGTTGAACCAAGTCAAAACTTGGAACTAGGTCCTGGTGATCCGATCAGCGGAAGTAAAGATCTTCCAACAAAATTCGGTTCTCTGTACGTGAGACGTCAAAGTTTTAAGGTGCAAGAAAGTGGTTGAGAAGACAGGAAAGGAAGTCTTCTTTCCAATGACCAGAAGTTATCACGTGGTTGGCAAAATGGTATCGGGGGTGTTTTCTTTGACAAAGGCAGGAGAACAACAAATTGGTTGGGTCCCTGAAAAGTACCAATAAACTATGGATGCTGTTGGAAAGGCATGTGATTTGCCTAACTTCCATGCCAAAATCGACAATACAAGTACCAAAAATATTGGAGACAATTTTACCAAGGTAAAAATTTTTATAATAATCATAATAGTAAAAATAATTATAAAAATTGTTACCGTGGTAAAATTACTTGTGAAAGCTCCTTGGTGTAGAAGACACAGGACAACAAAGGACACATCACAATAGAACACCGCCTCACTAACCTATTTTGTTCATTGTTTTCCCTGTTCTTTTATCTTTTTGTTTTCTATTGTTGTACGCCAATTGTATCTTCTACACCAAAGCCCCAAAGCAACAAAGCTTTGTGAAATAATTAAGCTTAATATATGCACTGAATCTTGTGTAACTTTGATTATTTTGTGGAAAATTTATTAGTTTTCTGTAAATCATCTCTATTTTCTTAAACTTAAAAGTTATGTCATTATTTACACATTTGTTATAGTATTGTTAGATGTTGCTTCGTATTTTGATATAATTACTTTAGGCATATACCAGTCGCGATGTTGATTCCTTGCTATTTATTGACTAGCTTGGACTATATAATTGGACAATAACTGTTGTGGTAATTCTCTACCATTTTTAGCTAAAATGATTTGAAACTGGGATACTTGAGACTATGGTGACTTAAAGCAATACAAAAGTAAGCAAGATAATTATCATAACATATGTTTTAGCTAATATTGGTTTATTGTGAGGGATTCTGTGAATATTTTTGAATTTTATGGACTTTGCTAACTTTGAGTTTTATTACTTGAGTGAAATAAAATCGCTTTAAGTCGCCTTAAGTCGCCTTAAGTCGCCTTAAGTCGCCTTAAATCGCATAAAGTCGCAATGATTTTTTTTGGTTTATTGTGAGGGATTCTGTGAATATTTTTGAATTTTATGGACTTTGCTAACTTTGAGTTTTATTACTTGAGTGAAATAAAATCGGTTTAAGTCGCCTTAAGTCGCCTTAAGTCGCCTTAAATCGCCTTAAGTCGCCTTAAGTCGCCTTAAATCGCCCAAAGTCGCCTTAAGTTACGGCGACTTAAGGTCCCAGAGTAGGCCTTGTTCTGGAACCACTGAACACAAAGTAGACGAGTAGATTACTGTTGTTGAGTATAACTATAGCTATAGCTGTATTGTTTACCATGTTCCAGGCTCAGGAGTCTGACTTATAATTCATTATTCAGCCATTATTCTTGTCATCTCCTATCATGTGATCTTTTAGCATGTGTCATCTTTTAGCTTGTGGATGTGTAGTGGCTGACAGAATCACATGGAATAAAAATTCACAATTACTGTGCGACATTATACCCAGGAGATACTCCCAGAAAGGCCGGGTAGGGGTATGCAGACCACTTCCCCAAACTCTTTCCCCATTTATGACCAAAGTCTGCGATTTTTGCCACCCTATTTATGACCTGATAATTATGAAAACGTAGCTTGCATGTTCCAAGAAACATAGCCAATATCTTCAGACTAGAGTGCTAAAGCCATACACTATTTATGACCAATGTGGCTGAAAAACCCTACCCTTCTGGGGCTGCACATACCCATATAGCCCATGTAAGGGAATAGGCCCCGGCATTACTTCACTTGTGCTATTCCTAAATCAAATATTAGACTGGGTTACTCATTCACATTTCAATGGCTTTTCAAGTTATTATGTTTACACTTGTATGATAATTATACTGATTGGTGCCTCTGATAATTTTCGTTGATAATCAAATGATGAAATTTGATAAAACGAAATTACGCTTTTCAAACTAATTTGTGTTTAACAGTTGTTTATTTCAAGTACAATTATATTCAAAATGGTGGCTAGAGGCTGTACATGTTGAACATAAGCAGAACTTATTGAATTATACTGGCAGCTAAGAACATTAAAGAGTACTCATTTGGAACATTATTTTTAGGTGTAGTCCATTTTAGGGTGGTCCATTGGGGTAGTCCATGGACTAGTGGTCAGTGTTTTGTCCATCACGATAAAAATTGCAATATTATAATAATGGTGCCAATGTTTGTCCTGTCAGTTCAATAGCTGTTTCGTTCATAAAAAAAATGTTCGTTTCGCTTATATAAGTTCATTGAGGTCGACAAATAAGACACATTCGCATCAAAACTTACCACATTAGCATGAGATTTACTCATTTTCAACTGACTTTCCAGCGAACAAATGTTCATCTCTTCGTCATATTTAACGCCGCGTGGACGAGTCAAATGTTCATGAAATTCAGCCTTCAAGTTGGCCATAGTACCAAGTCGAACATTCGAAGTCAACTTCTCTTCAATTCAGCGAAACATCTTATAAATTAAAAGCTACAAGGCTGTCACGAAGCACGCCTTCGAGTGAGTAATCGGGCTGCACAGTTACTATTCCAACATGGCGTCGGGCTCGGTTACTATTCTAACATGGCAACGGGCTCGGTTACTATTCATGGCAACGGGCTCGGTTACTATTCCAACATGGCGTCGGGCTAGCTCGGGCGCTCTCGTTTGGGCCGACTAATTACGAACAGTGTCTACACCTGAGTGAGTGAGTGAGTGAGTGACACATTTGCATATCTAAGTCACAGCAAGAAACTCGTTTCTACGCTCCGCGTATCCACGAGTTTAAAAAGGAACGAAAAGAATGAATAGTTTACCTTTGTCTCATGTTGTCATCCTTAGCTTACGAGATTTTACAACCTCGTTCCCAGGGTCCTCTCTCTACTTCGAGAAAGTACCCTGGTTAAGGCTGGTCACGTGTCTGCTAGATTTTAGCAGATTCCAGACATGTGATTGAAGGGAGGGGCTGGAAAGTTAAAGTTTGTCTCCACTG
>JAHPZR010047609.1:0-22965 GCA_019787425.1 Platygyra sinensis
AATACTCTTTTTTAGCTAATTAAAGTTGCGATAAAGTAATGAGTTATCACCATGAACCAATCCAATGACAATTGATCCCTGGAGCTCACATATAAAAATTTCACCTGGTAAAAAAAAAAGAAATGAAAGAAAAAAAGAAATCATGATAGTAATAATTAAATAAATTAAACCATGCATAGAAAACAAACAAACAAATAACCAAACAAACTGTAAACAAAACAAAACAAAAATAATTAGAGATGATCTTTTATATTTATTCTAATCCATTCACTTACCTCTAAAGCTGAACTGTCGCAACTTGTTTACCCCTGATACAGGAGGCAGAGTGTCATTTGCATTGAATTCACAGAACTGAACATACTCCCAATTATACTCTTGGAAATTGATCTTCTGGGCAATACCGACACGATCATAATTATTCACACGCCACAGAGTCACACTGCAATCTTTGGAGCTTGGGGCGAAAAGTTGGCCATCATGAGAAAACGCAACATGAAGGACTCCATCCGTGTATTCTTCAAGTACTTGACTTTCCACAAAAGGAGTGTTACAGCGGATTCTTTGAAACTCTGCCAACCAAGAAGTGGATGAATTGGGAAGCTTAACCTTATTCATGGAAGGATTGAAAGCTTCTTGAAACAAAAATTTCCACAGCATTTTATCTTTGGACAGACGATGCCAGTTTCGGCAGGGGACTTCCTTTAAGAAAGCAAAAGATATGCAAAAGAAGGTTGTCTGGGAGTTCGGTCCAAACAGATTTCTCCCATGATTCGTCCAACAGCTCTGACAAAGTTCCTGATCCTCCGATACCTTTTTGAGCTTCGTCTGCCATAAGAGACATTGCTTTACTTTTGTGACACTAGTTAATTTTCTGCCCGGAAAATGCTGTAGTACTACTGACCGCGCCGCCATCTTTCTGCAAGAACTTAGTAGCCGCGCAAAAAGTCTATAATCTTACCCACCCCAGCCCTGACGAGCAGCCATGGCCGTTGAGGAGAAGAACCCTGGGAAGGAGGCTTTGAGATATGCATTTTTAGGTACGGCCATTTCGCAGAAAGAATGGCGATGACTTTGCGAAGACTGAAGTAAGAAGCTTTCGCGATACGGCTGGTTGAAGTCACTCTTCACGGCCTTTTACCCTTTAAAACACGGTGCTACTCTTCAAGAGTAGCAGAAGCCTTTGAGAATGATGCAAATATCGGTGAAGACGTTAGATTCACAGACAAAAGTCTTCACGGTGCCCGACGAGGTAATTTATACCCAGGAAGCGAAGTTTTGTCGAATTTTTGATAAATTACGCACAACCTTTTAATTTTATGAACATTTCATGGACTGCCTTTTACATTTTATTGACTTAATGGTTCGTTTGAATTTAAATTCACTGTAAAGCACAGCTTAAACGCTTTTATACTTTAATATCGAGGTAATTTTTCAAACGACATCTTCGCGGCCATCGTGCAGTTCTTCTGTTATGCTGTGTTATGTCGGTTTGAATTGTGTCTTGTTTTTTACAGTGTACCGTGAAGGATTTCAAAGAGCATATTTCATCTAGTGTGGTAAGTCTTAAAGTAAAAGATAATTGCTACGCTGTGAATTAGCTAGCTTGAACGTACAAATTAATGTAGGCCTAGTTCTTGACAAACAAAACTGAAAGTTAAAAAAATCATGGCGGCTTTAATTCACGTTTCGTTTAGGCGTAGCATGGAAAGGAAAATCTTTTTGAGCACATGTGTTCGCTATCGAGTGCAGAAATTTCTGCTGCGAAGTTTGGCCAACTGTTAATTATTATTTTCGTCTAATCATGTTGGCTATGATTTATTTTGAATTCTTACTATTAAGATTGGTATATAATTATTAAATGGATTACATGTGAGGAGGCTCTTGCTAAATGCATGGTTGCAACACAGCATCGAGTGGTAAAAGCTGTCATTACAGCTGCCTGGAGCCTGCAAACTGGACAAGTATCTGGGCCATTCTGGCACTGTGTTGCCCAAATGCTGTAGAGGTTATTATTATAAAAGCTATTCCATGTACATGTTCAGCAGCAAAACTGTATATTTACATGTACTTCCAAACACAAGCCAAAGCTTTGAAGGCCCTTGTTTTCGATTAGGCAAAGAACCATGTTTTCTCATAGTTTTACTTATCTTTACACTTATTGTGCAAATCCTCCTCTATATATATCACTCTGTGATGTTGAATTCTGATTATCACATATGCATTCCAGTATCTCTACATTTAGAGATTAGATCAGCATTTAATTAAGGATGGTGTGCCTATTTTTGCCAGTCCTTACGCATGTTTATAGCATTACACAAGGCAAGGTTTACATGGCATGTTCGCATTAGGGTTGACATTGACATAATTGACCATGTTACCAAGTACTTGACTAAAACAAAAGCCAAATCGCCAAATTTCCTACTGTGACCAAATCAAGTTTAATGAACTTGCTCTAAAACCAGGAACACCTGAATAGCAACACATCACTGACCTGTAAATGTTAATAATAGTTTTTTTTATTGTGGGCCCAAGAGAGGCCCGCAACCCTAATCTTGACAGTGACCAGCGGATTGTGTATTACGCGTGCGCACCACATTTATAACAGGGACGTTGAAACTGGAAGTTGAAAATTTATTCTGCAACTAAGAACGATCAGAATGCGAAAAATGTGTCAATCACAACAGCTTGTCACATGGGATGCAGACTCCTCTGTCACATGGGAGTTTGTTAACGTTGTCACGACAGTTGGCCACATGGGATCCAAGAAAATAAAAACCCCGGGCTCGTCCAAAATTTTTATTTTTGCTAGAACTTGACCTCGGAACATATAGAAATTTATGCTCATTTGAATTGTCAATGAAATGACCTTGTGTGGATATTTTCACCTTTAAGGTCAACAAAATCTCTGATTATGCCGAATGGGCCGAACCCACGCTTTACAAAAATCTCTTCACAAACCCTGACTTCGAAGCGTTATAACACTTTAGGGTTAATATCTATCACACATCAGCATAAGTACAATGTATACCTTAACAATCCAGCTTTATCATGTTAAGATTTTAGTGAAATGGAAGAAAACCAGACTTAATTAGAATTTTTTGTTCACCTCACGTCATTGCTTGACCGACAAAAAAGCTATAGCGGCCATTAGCAACCGGAGAACATGATCAACACAAGCTGACATTTCAGTCAAAAACTCCCAGAATTGTTGCCTGAGAACTAAACCGTGAATGGGAACATCTTTTCTGAACTATCCTTACATGACTTAGAGGAAAAAATGACTTCGGCAGGCTAGAAAAGAGAACAAGAAAAAAACAGAACAGACAGCATAAACAACGCGATAATAATTATTCAGTTTCGGCACGGAAACGAAAGTAAGTCTTGCTTCTGGATAGTTTCACCCTTAAAAGCCAGCAAATGGTCCCAAATTACTCTCTGTATCCTCACAAATGTCCTGACTTCCATCTCTGAAAGATTTTGCCTCAATTTTGAGCAAATAAACATTCCTCTGCGACCAGCTTGAATATTTAATTAGCTAACTTGACAAAACTCTCCGGAGCTGTGGATACGACAAAAATTGGTGAGAATCTAAAGTAACGCCAATTTTCTGTCATGGTTTCAATAAAGTGGTCTTACCGTATCCAATTTTTGAGTTATTTTTTTGTAAAAAAAAATACCTCTTAGTCGGCGCGTCAATTATGTTGTGGACGGGTCAATGGATCAGTGAGTGAGTGAGAGATGTATGTACACTGTATTTCACACCAATCAGATCTGGTCTACTATAAACAGCCAATCAAATTTCTTGTTTAAAGGTAAATGGTATATGAGAAGATTTGATCCCAATGCAGTTGAGAACGGCCATATTTATTCTTCTATAAAACAGGAGGAAGTATTCATATATTGGGTTTACTTCGGCATTTTCGGTGGGTTAGGTTGAGGATTTTAGTTATGGACGAGATGAGCCTTGAGGTTTGAAACAGTACGCGAGCTAGTTGTATGCAAATGAACGAGATGTTATTTTTAGTTACAAAGGTAACTTGATATTTTTGTTTTTCACAAGGAGTAAATTCAATTAGACGTCACGCATCGTTGCTTCTAGTTCTTAGGAAGTGTTTTAGTAGAGACGAGACTGTTTTGATTTGAAATAGTTCGAACGTTAACAATAAGTACAGGTAACGATTGTTTTGTTCTTGTTGCATGCAAATATAGACAGATATTTTTATTTTTTACTTACAAACGGTAATTTGACACTTTTGCTTTTCACAAGGGAGTAAATTCAATTAGAGCTAACAAATCGTCAGCACCTGTTCCCACGAGATGCTTGCTATTTTTAGTTACAAACGGTAACTTAATTTGACACTTTTGTATTTTTCGTGTTGGAGAAAATCGTTCACATGAGATGTTTGCTACTTTTAGTTATAAATGGTAACTTGACACTTCTATTTTTGATATGGGAATAAATTCCATTGGAGCTTACAAATTGTCGGCTATTGTTTCCAGGATATTAAACAAAAAAGAAGCTTTCATTTATAAACTGTTTTTATGTCTCCGCAGTAGCAGTTTATAGCTTTATTTGAGGACATTCATTTCAGGTCGATATATTTTTTGAAGACTGCGTGGCGTCAAGTTAAAGTGCAAAATCAGACTTTCAATGTATCTGAAAGTTTTTTTTCTCTTTCTTTCTATTTTCGGTGAACTAGTGTTGTTTTATAAAAAGAGTAAACTTACGACTCGTTTAAGGTGGGTGGTACCAGTTTCCAGTATAGTACCTTCTAAGACTTAAAGTTTGATGGGTCATTATAACCACTCTTCATCGGTTAATGCCACATTCATGGTATCAACAAACTGCCCAATCATCGGTGAACAAGTTGCTGTTAATTTTGTGGCACAATAGGTTACCATAGCAACAATATGACCAGCTAAAAACACCCTTAATTTTAGCTTTAAGTGTTTATCACTAAAAAATGAGCTTGGTGACCCCCATTTTTTATTATCGAATTGTAGTCAGTATGATAAGATGCAACTTTTTGCAAAGTTTAAGAAAATTCTGCGAAGGGGGTTCAGAGCCACCTAAAATTTTCAATTTTCATATTGTTGCTATGGTAACCTATTGTGCCACAAAATTAACAGCAACTTGTTCACCGATGATTGGGCAGTTTGTTGATACCATAATTGTGGCATTAACCGATGAAGAGTGGTTATAATGACCCATCGAACTTTAAGTCAAGTGGAAAGTACTGGAAACTGGTACCATCCACCTTAAAATGCGAAAAGTTCTCTTAATGGCTTGAGTGTTTTTGAGCAAAAAATCCTCTTGGGGTTGAAAGGGCTATGAGATCAGTGGGTGATGGGGAGTTATGCATGTGCGCATGTCACACCAATCACAGTGTGGGTTGTATCAAAGAACGAATCAAATTGCCTGTTAGAAAATAAGATAAGGAGATCTGTCAGGTTACTGTAGCTTGTTTAGTAAAACATTTTACATGTCATCGATTTAATTCTGCTATCTGTGAAACCTTTCAGTTCACACACACAAAAAAAATAACTCTTGCACGCCTTGCGTGCCTATGGTTTTTTTTTGCAGACAAAAGTTTGCCCATTCCACACATATTGCAATTTATTGAACATTTGCCCCATTGTTTGATGTACAGATCTCGTCATTACAGAGTAATGTAACTAGCAGGAGATCCCAGGAAGTTTTCTCAATCTTATCTTAAGGGATCAGACCTGCACTTTCTAACCTGTGGTTACTACTAGTTTTATTTTATTTATCTATTAGAGCAATTCCATTTTGGAACATTGAAATGTCAATTTCAAAGACATTTTTTCTAGCCCAGTCATGCAGACTTAATGTTCTTGTTGAATTAGCATGAAGAACATTACTTTTCCAGACATTATGTAATGTCCATGACAATAAGAGGCTTTTCTTCCTTTTTTATCTGCAAGTAAAACCCAGATCATATCTGTAAGCTAGAATCCTTTTCTCTCAAGGCATGGTGTTGTAAGTTGTCAGTGATATAGCAAATCACTGGTGCTAAGGCACCATGTCATAGATTACATTATAGATATACTTCATGTAACTGCATGAAATGAAACAAAGTAAAACAGTTTTGTGGACAGGGTACAGTGGCAGCTGTTGCAAAGGACAAAATGAAAAAGAAGGATATCATTTCAACCTTACTTTCCTCATACATGAACACCTGGTAGGGAAGGAAAAAAGAAAAGAATGAGAATAATTAGATTGATTAAACTAAAAGTTGACATGTACATGTACTGTACTTGTAATAAATAATTCCTTTAGGAAAGAAGGTTAAATATGAGAAACTGGTCTCAACTCAACATAAGTTGAATTTTAAGATTACTTTTATCCACATTGGAAATTCTTGTTTAATTAGAATTACACACAATTTTATGTAATGTATCATTGTAACAAAATGTGCTAAACCAGAAAAAGAGAAATTTGTTATAGACCTGATATAGATAAATTTAACTGTTCTGACAATCTTAATTACCAGGAAACCATAAACAATGAAAAACATTCACTTTCTAACATTTGTTGCAATTATAATAACATTATTGTTCCATTATGGACATTATGGACAGTTTTATGTTATGTCTGTAACAAAAAAGTGGCAAAACCAAAAGAGAGAAATAGTTTAGACCTGAACCTGATTTAGATAAAATAATTTAACAGTTTTTACAATCTAATATAATCACCAGGAATCCACAAATGCACAAACTACATGTACACGTATTCTGGAAAGCCAGTCTCTAGTAAGTCCAAAAAATGCCCTGCATCACAGCAGGGATTTACATGACTTGTACGGTTGTACTTAATCCTTAGGAATCACTTTTATTATTTTACCTTCTTCAGAATATACCTCCTGATAAACAAAGACTTATATTTAAAGGCAAAGTTCTTCAAGATGATAAGAAGCTCTCAGAGTACGGTAAGTTTCAAAATTTATTCTTTCCATGGATCAAGATTGGTAAGTTATAAGCACAGTACAGGTCAGAGATAAGCGGCCTACACACACGCAAAATGCACGCGCAATTTTTGTGCAAGCACGTGTTGAACAATGTGTGCCAAAACACACGGGTACTTGCGCACATTTGATGCGCGTGTTTTCTTTTGTTATTCACTCTCATTACTGCTTTCTTTGGCATTATTCTGAAAAACAAAAAGCAAGACAAAAGGCAGTTCCTACAAACACCGCTAAAAATATCTCTGCCAAAAAACAAACAGCCAATACTCGCGGTGTTGTTGTGCAGTTGCTAATAATTGACAAATGTCCGACTTTGTGAGGCATCCGACATAAATATTGGGCGAGCAAGTTGTTACAATGTTCTTTTAATCAAGACCCGTGACATGAAGTTGTGTGACTTCATAACGGGAAGTTTGGTGTTTTTACGTCTTTGGTTCTTGAAGGCGTAATTATATGTAACACAATGTAATTCAGCTTGAATAAGAGAGCATCGACTCCTTTTGATTGTGAAGATAACCAAATTGAAGTCTGTAATCTGGCAGGACTTTTTGACAAATGTGTGAGCACCACAATGTCTGTGGTAGCCATGTTTACCTGTGAACCATAACAAACATGAAACATGTTGAGGTTAATAGCCAGTGCCTTAAACATGTATACCACAAACAGCCATCAAAACTAACAACAAAATAACTACAACAGGCGAACAATAGGCTAACTCATAAATACTAATGAATTTGCTTTCTGCGCGTATCTCATGCGCGTGTCAAATACGCAGACGCGTGCGTGTTTGACACGCACCTGTGCGTTTTATGCGCGTATTTTGGGCCCAGTATCCTCGACCTGTACTGTACATGTATATTGATGACAACTCCAAAGGGTTCTAATGTAGTCAGCTACTCCTTTGTTTTTGTCTACACAGGAGAGTTTGGCTATTTTATTTCATTCAGAGTTTGTCAAAGCAAAGGATATCACTGTTAAACTGCTACAGATAATTAGTCATACACTGTACTTTCAGGAACACATCTTACTTGTATAGTAAAGCAATAGGATTTCAGTTCACCATGCAATATTGATCAATAATTTAGATGACAATGAAAATGACGGAGGTTGTCCTAGGGTCCTTTAATGGAGCAAATACATGTAGTCTATTTTGCAGCTGTATCTTTAATGGTTACAGTTTACTCAATCCAATCATAGATTTCTGCTGCATTACGCTTCTACTTTTCATTATTTCAAGATCAGCCCTTTACAATGTACATGTACGTTGCTCAGCTCTCATGAAGAGGCTTGGCTGCATTTCACTGACTGTAAAATAGTGTGTTTAATGCTTCTATATAAAAAAAAAATTGGTTAAAGAATTAGTCTAAAAATTGAGGAATTTGCTGAATTATCTAGATACATGTCCACCAAATCTTGGGAAATCTGAAATGCTATTTGAAGTTATGATGTTAATAACTTCATGTTAGTCATCATTTGATCATATCAAAATACTGTAAGAACAAAAATTTATCCTGCAGGAGCTGATGGTTGTGTGATTCACCTTGTTGAAAGAAAACCAACTGTTCCTGGATCTCAAGGTTTGTGTGACATTGCATACAACAAATTGTAATTTTTCAGGATTTTATTAACATAGTTGCTTGAAAACATACCATTGATTGTAAACAGTTTAGTATTGATAATAATAACTTGTTATATATCAATATTGGTCAATTACACAGTGTCGCCTCAACACCGGTTGTGGCTGAGTATGCTTGATTTTCTCTTGATGTTATGAGTGAAATTGCCTGTGTATAGAATTCACCCAGAAAGTAACAAGCTTGTTGTGGGTGTGTAGAACAAGGCGACAGTTTACTCAAAACGTCATTGACAACCCTTCTTACAGACCTGTAGCACGCTTCGAGTGTACAAATCGCTAAAGTGACAAGAGGCAAATACATTTGGTTGAATATCTCCACATCAAAAACACCTACGACTATGAAACCTTCTCCAAGCCTTGCATTTGAAATAAGGAAAACAGTGAGCCAAAATAAGCTTGGATGTGAAAAATATGTTTTAATGATTTTTGATCCACAAATATAACAAATGTGAGAAAATGGCGTGTCACGCATAACAATGCGCAAGTGAAAATTAAAAACAACAACAGAAAATGCTTGTCCGCATTGAATTTAAAACACCACTAGTTTTAAGAAATAAATAAAATTAACTAACTCTGAGGATACAAGTGATATTTGGAAAATAAAGCACTCCTTGTAGTCAAAATCCTCCTAAATGTCAAGCCAGTCAATCCATCGCGCTTCCCTTTGGCTCTCCAATACAAAATACAAATCCTAACAGTGTCAATGTTCCGTTCAACTTGGACACATAATATTCATGGATATAATGCTCATGCAACAAATTCATTTTCCACCACCTTGTAGCTTGATCCGTTGAATTGCGTTGAAATTATACACCAAAATCGCAATCCCCAAGCGAAATGGCAGCCATCTTTGTTGAGCAAAATAACAGCATCACCACCATAGAAATTTCCTTGAAACTCACATCTTGGACCTTCAATCAGTGTCATCTTCTCAACATCCAATGCTCATTTCATGATTAACGTTCTGCTAAAAACTCTACTTTGTATGTTACATTAATATAGGTAATCATACGGTTTCGAGTTCAATTTGGAATTAATTTGCATGAGTGAGTTTTTCAAAAAGCTGAAATTGCATGAGCTGCTTCGGCGAGTGCAATTTCAGCTTTTTGAAAAACTCACAAGTGCAAATTAATTCCAAATTGAACAAGAAAAAACTGTATGATTACTTATTAATAATACAAACATGAAAAAATTCCGCCGGAAAAAGTGCCGGGAAATGTTTCTGGAAGCCATTTATTTCGCATTCGAGAAAACTTTTTCAAAGTTTCCGTACAAAATTTTTATCATTGCTTTATACGACATCGTTGGCCTACAAAATTTCTCATTGTCTTTCTTAAAAATCATAATCCAGAATTACGATGTGTAATTTGCACTGGTGTTAAACTTTTTGCACCGGTGTTACACTTTTTGCACTGGTGTTACACTTGAACTGCACTGCTCTCAGCCAATCAGAATCGAGAAATTTTTTCATGTGTATTATTACTGTGGAAATACGACTGAAAATTTCGATCCCTAAGTCATTTGTCAGTGTAGTGGAATTAGTGTGGTTCATGCGCCAGAAACTGCCAAAAATTCATTGAAGAAATGTACAAATTCCCTCTGCCTTTTTCGCCGCCATTAATTTTACACTATTCAGTGTACATGATGGCATTTACTAAGGTAACCAGGCCTTATTATTGTTTAGGAAGCCTTGAAACCAGTTTTAACCGGTTGAGTTGCCTTGAAATCTTTTTTCCCTCCCATGTGGAAGGCAATGTGGGAGCAACAATCCAGTGAAAACAGAAAAAACATTTTGAAGTTGTTTAAGTACAAATACATGTTTTGTTTAAAAATTTTGCAATTTGGAAGGTATTTCAAGCTATTTTTTGTAATTCTGGTATAATTAACTGAAAAGTGTAAGACTGCTAAGGATTATGAGTAATCATTTTTTGGACGAGAAACCCTTAAAAGTTAAATTTTTTTTTTTTTAACAGGTTTGTTAATTAGAGCCTATTTAATCAATTACTGGCATTTCTGAGAGATTTTGTGAGAATTTCTTGTTTTGGCCTATGTTACATAAATGTACACCTGAAGCTTGCTACAGGTCACAGCTGTTCTTGTGTAATAAAGACACCCACTGATCATGTTTTAAACAATTCAGTAGTCACAGTAGTGGTCTCATTTTTGTTTGTTCTTTGTTCACCTGTTTGAGATATCATTGGAATACAACAGTGAGACTAATTGTCACTAAAAATCAAATCATCAGATGGGGCCAATGGTTCTTCCAGCAGCTCTACCAGTTCATCTACTCCAGGGGGTCCAACTTTTGGAATGGGTCCTAACATTGTCATGGGTGCATTTTCCATGCCAGTTGATGTTGTTGGAGCTACTCAGGTAATCTTGTCTGAATGTTTAGGTTGACTATTCACAATGGAACATGTAAGTATACATGAATTTAATACAACTTGAATGTTTTAATAATTTAAAGGTTAAACTTAAGTTGCTCTTTATCATGTTTTGGTCTTAACATTACATGTACAGGTTATGGTGTAGGGTTATGCATACATGTACAAGTAGCTGATACATGCAATTTGTACTTCATGTATACTTAATAGTCATTTTGTTTCAATCATATCACAACTGTAACAGGGGTGTTGTGTTTTTTGTGGAGGGTCAAAATAACATTCTTGATTTTTTCTATTTAGCAAATAGTCCAGAGTCTCGTTAATCAACTTGGAGTGGATTCAGCCCAGGCCAATATCAGTACAACCTCATCTGTAAGTGTATCCATCACAATGAACGAGATTATGAACAGCTCACTATTGACCCTTGTGTATATTCCAGATACATTGCATACAATTTTTGTCTCCAGTTATTGTATGTGCGTGATTGTGTTCGTGTAGCTGCAGTTTACATAGATTCTCTTGCAAACCTGCAACAGTAATGGCTCCCTCCTAAATAAAAACTGTCCTCAAATGTTTGTTTGATGATCAATTCAAATTTGCCTCTGCCATGACTGCTGATTTGGTGGCAACAGATATATCACATGATTGTTGTTACTGATGATTTGGCCCCCTGTGTTTGTTACACTTAGTCCATGTACACATGACGGTATGTGACTCTAATGCTTTATCTTGCAGGATGATGGATCGTCTGTCAATGTTCATATTAACCTTCAAGCAACAACTCAGGTACAGATGTACTTTTATAAGATAAAATTATTTACAGTCAGTCCTTCCTCTGTGATCTGGTGTAAGTATACAATTTTCTGAACATAAGTTACATGTAGTGGCGAAAGTAGTTGATATGACCTTATGACCTAGTGCAGTAGATCCAGATAATTGTGTTTATGCTTGAATCCTAAATATAGTCATGAATGCAAAACTAAACTTTCTAAAGTTTCTCTATGCTTGCAAATATTCCCCCCCCCCCCAAACCCCAAAAAATAAAAATAAAATATAACATTAATTTAAAAAGTTCAGTGGCAGCTTAGATATGCCAAAAACTTGAAAAAAGGTGGCCATTTGTTTAATCATGTCCTTGCACCAAAGGTAGATGCAGGGCTTGAATTTACTCTTTCATTCGGGCACCTGCTGGTGACTAATGGGAAAAATTTGACCCCAGTTTTGGAATAGTCCTCTGAAACAATATGGCGCTTGGTAAACGGCAGTTTTGATGTGTTGAATTATGTTTAAGTTTGACAATTTTCTTGTACTTTGAGACATTATTTTAGTGGGGATGGAAAGGCAAATTGTTTACTAGCTACCAGATCCAAATATTTTTCCAATCTAAAAATTTAAAATCAAAAGCTGTGTGGTGGTTATCTTTACTATACTGTACAGTAGTAGTGGACAAATAGCGAGTCCCAGCTGGTGGCCAGTTCTGAAAATGTAGTCACCAGTGCTCAACCAGTGAGTCGAAATTTTGAGCCCTGAGATTTACTGTCGAAGCTCCAAGCTCAACATTTTTAGAAATCACTTTTTGGCATCCTCCTTTGGTAGAATGGGTGTCACTACAGATCGGAGCTTGATGTTGTGACTGGTTGGGGGCTTAATGTGACCAAATTTTTTACACTGGCTACTAACCTTTTATGCTTTTCACTGAAATACTTTTTCTGGCAACTAAAATAATCTGAAAACTCAGGGGCCCCCAAGGTTTTTTCCTGAAAGTCAAGCCCTGCACTAAGACAAATTTTGTTTGCCGAGATATCATTTTTCTTCAAAGGTCAGTTTGTGTCACATTACATGAAGTTGATACTACTGACCATGATAAGCCACCTCAAGATCTTTGAAAACGTTTTTAGATGCTGTTCTCTCTTGATAAATTGCATAACTTTTGGCCTGGTATTCATTCACATTCATGCATTTGTTTCTGTTCTTCAGCCTGGAAATGATGTGTCCCAGCGGATTAACAGGGCTAGACACTTCATGAGGGCTGCATCTTCCTGTCTAAACCGGACTGAGGTAATTTATTCCTTTATGAAAATTCAATGACAATAATGTGCTGGATGCAACTGTAAACATTCTTCCTGTCTAAACTGGACTGAGGTAATTCATTCCTGTATAAAACTCTATGCTAACGATATACCGGATCCAAATGAAAACAATTTGTTTTAAGTTAACCAGAAGATGCCCTTTTTTTGGCAGTGCCAATTTTGGAAAAGTACATTATGTGCTTTTTGGATGGCAACTGAAATATATGGTAATGTCTTGTTAGTAATTGATACAAAGTGAAGCGGCTCTGAATCAGTCATTATTGAAGTTACTAACAAGATACATGAACATGTGATTGTACAATAATTAACATAAAGTAATATTCTTAATCATCTTATAACTTAGCTGTCCTCAAAAAGGAAAATAATGATAAAACAAAAACTTTAAACATCAAATTAAGTTAATATTTTATATTTGAGTTACATGTACACGTACATAATAACATTGTACATGACAATTTTTGAGTTCGGAAAATATTCTTTTGGCTAGAGTTTGGTCTGCAAGCAAGAGCCATTTAGGTTGAATCATTAATGAAAATCAAATTTGTTTCTTGCACATGTATTTGCAACACTCAGTGCCTTCACACAATGATTTTAAAACTTTTTGAACAACTCTCTAGTTACAAATGTAAGTTTTGCTTCAGTCTTTTAAGTGCTAATTAAGAAAATTCTGTGCCAATATTTCAGGGTGAGGGTGTGCTTCCTATGGACACATCAGAAACGCCAAGTACAGAAAACACCAATCAAACTCCTCAAGGTACCTCCACAGAAGCTGCAAGCCAAACTTCATCCCTTGCTAGGTACATGTCTTATGTAATTATTGAATTTCAGCTGTGCTGACTTGTTATGGAGCACCTTTACAGTGATCCATTTACCTGCATGTCCCGCATCTCAACCCCATAAAATTCTGAAAAGACGCACGCATTAATTTTTGGTCCTGCATGCATCCATTTGGATGCAAACAATTATGATTAAGATTATGGCTTAGGTCTTTTCCTCTCTTATTTTAACAGGGCATCTGACTGGATGCGGTGATACGGATCCACATAAAATTTGCTTACATCGGCATCTGCTTAAGGTGGCCGAACACAGTTTTCGCGCGTGCTTTTGCTGATGCAATATTTAGCATGTGCACAAGGATTTCAAAGAACAAACATGCCGTCATCAGAGCAATCATTTTATTTAATCAATACCCGCACTATCTGTGTTATTTTTCTCTATAATTGAATGCAGTGTATTGATGGCTTTAGTCCTTTATTACAAATATTTGTTAGAAAAGGTAACGATGCAAAGAACCCAGCAATTTTCAGCTTTTGTTTGTTACCGAAAGAACCCAGTTAAATGCAACGCATGTGCAGTTGCTCGAAAAATTGAGACCGATTGCTTTAGCAGAAACATGCCGATTTCTAACGATCCAGTCGTTAGAATTTCAAGAAATTTGGCAGAAAAATAGATCAGAGACCATGTAAGTGATCTATCAAAAAAAATCTGAATTTTGACATAGGGAATTTTTAATAATACAGAAAACGATTAACGGCGAATTACGAAAATCACCTATGTCAAAATTTTATTAAAACCGTGTTGACAAAAGGATTTAATGTCAATTCTTAGTGTGCAAAATTTAAAAACAATCTAACGACTGGATTTTTTTTAAATAAACAAAAACCATTATTTAAGCCTTGTTTTTAACCAGTCCCATTGCCATGGCAACAGCATACACCCTAGTCAAAATGCGAGAATAAATATTTCTGCGGTTAATCTTGACTCTTGCAAAAAAAAGGGCGCCAGAGCATAAATACTTTAAAAGTTATGGTGAATTAGGCATAGGCGCTTGAAAACTGTGTTCGGCTACCTTAGTGAGAGCTGTTTTGCTGCATAAAACAGAAAAGTTATGTGGTATTAGCGACAAAGCAGCTTCCTCACTACCCAAACGCAAAAATTCCTAAGAGATTGGTTATTTTGAAGAAGTTTTTCCCCTGAAACAGCGACAAAAACACGCCAGTTCGTTTCTGACAAATTTTAAACTGCCATACCTTTGACCAAAGAGCCTGGAACCTAGTTTCGAAGAAATTGCCTGGTTAAAAAGCTACAGACGTTCCATGAATGCAACAATGCATTCTGCACAGAAAATGAGCTAAAATGCTGTATGGGACTCGCTCTTTTATTTGGGGACTTGCAGGTTTTTTGGCTGTGTGAGTCCCAGGACTCACTACTGCCTATTTCTAGATAGATCACTGCTTTATCCTGTTGGGTAATAAATACATGTAGAATATAGTGTATAGATAATTTATAGAATATACAGTAGTGTATAGAGATATGCTTGTACATGTACATCTACTAGCAGTGGTTGCACAGACTACTCTACATAATTTATAAAGTGTAGTTGTACCAGTGTGTAGCTGCAGGCCTGAAGTGGAGCATGCATTGTATATGTAGATCTGTGATGGTAGCCAGTTGAAACCCTCATCTCACCAGAAATGGTTATGCTCAATTTACAATGGCACAAAGCAAAATGAGGTGAACTGTACTCAGTTCCTTGCCCAACAGTTATTTTTCAAGTACATGAAAACAAATGGCATCTTTATCAGCTCGAGACAAACCGTGATTATTGTACCCTTTACACACTGCCATGTGATATGATTTCTGTTTTTACCTTTTTGACTATTTCCTGACAGCCCTTCAGCCCTGGCACAGATATTGAGAGAAGCAAGAGACTCTATGACATCCATGCAAACAGCACTGGACAGATATGCTTCTCTTCTGGACACTAACAGGCCTGAGGTACATGTACCGCAAGTTGCAACTAGTCTTTTTCAATTTGAATTCTTTAGTTGTTTTATCATGCAAAATATCTAGAAGATCTCACATGTACACTGTACATTGTATCTACTGAATCACACAGGTTAGTTGCTTTTCAAGTCTATGACATGTTCATGTAGCTCAAGTCATTGCATTGACAGGGCTGTCACTAAATTTTAAGTCACCTGTAGCCTTACTCTCTACACCTGTAGCAAATGTGCTACTTTATGGGCAAATTCTATTGACAAAAGGCAAATTCCCCAGTAGCATCAAGGGAAAATCAATCATACTCAGCTGTGACAGGTGCTATGGGTTATGGTCCTTAATGACACCCCTACAGGTGCACTGACATTGTCAGAGATGACAACTGGGAACTGACACTGCTGAAGGAGCTTTTGACATACTTATTCATATACGCATGCATGTACAATGGTATATATTAAATTATGAAACACACACTTCAATTCAAATGAACAATATTTCAACATCACTGACCATGGCAGGGAAGAGGGCTATAAACTAAACATACACTTGTAACATGTACAGTACATGTAATTTCAAGGTTGGCAACCCGTGACCTGAGCCACACTGGTGTCTGAGTAAAGTGTTACCTTGGACCTGTGCCCAAGCACTGCAGTTACACTGTACTGTACAACCTGTGCTGTGGCTACAGCGCCAGCACACCAAATGTAAACTTAGCCAATTGTTGTTAACTCTCTTTATGGTATGTGTTTTGTTTAGGACTTAGGTGCATCTGAAGACACCTTGCCTGACAGAGTAGCTGAATCATTTCACAATCTTAGTCATGCCTACCATGCCTTGTCAGATTTGACCTTCAGTTTTTCCAGTTGTTACTCTGAAGTCTTCAGAATTGGGATTAAAAACTTAAACTGTGGTGTTCAATCCACTGATAGCTTGCTGACAGTACACGTATTAGCTCAATGACTTACAAGAGAATCCGGCAACGCCATCCACAATTTCTTTAGTCAATTCCTTTGCTGCTTCCTGTATGGATTAATAAGAAGGGAAAACAACAGTAAATCACTAAACAACAGCGATCACCAACTGATACCAGTTGTATTCAGGAGCGATAATTCCAATCACTACTCCCACATGTAACCAACCTCTTATTTCTTCTTCATGTAAATACAATGCAATGAGAACATGGAATAATCAGTTCATCAGAATGACATTGAAACTAGTTAAGGGGAATTACAAGGCATTGTTTAACAGAGAGCGTAGAAGAGCGAACAAAACCAGTTTCTTGCGCGAATACTTGTCACATGTGATAAGCCGTCGTATGTCAGACTTCAATACAGACATTACGAAGAGAAGGAAAAGGGATGCTTGCTATTCAATAGTAAAACATGTTTTGACAGGAAAATTAACTGCGCAGGCAACCAACTGTCCCTAGTAACTTAAACTATCATTGAAGAGCCCTTAATACATTGACAGTAATTATCAAGAATGGAATACGTAGTCAAAAAGAAAATTCGGAACCTTACACAAATATTCTGATGAGTGGCTTCTTTTCCACGCAAAAGGTCCTCGTTTACCATACTGCATCAAAGCTGGCCTGCATTCGTTCAAATGGATCTTCTGAAACCTAAATATACAATATACACAAGGTTTATGGTTTACGAATAACAACAGTGCCATCAAGGTGAACAAAGGCAACTCTTCTTGCTATGGTCTGTCTACAGTGTACTGTAGCTACTTCATGGAAAAATTAAGTATAATAATTTTTGAAGTTCTAGTTCAGTGTTGCCCTTTATTCTATTGATACACTCTATCTTCAGGGGGAGGAGGGGCAAGAGGGGAAGGTGGGACCTTACTTTCCTAACTATAGGTACTCTGTTACAACGTACCCATAACCACGCCCATAACATCCTCCATTGTCAGCCACAGCACTCAGACGCCTGGTACAGGGCCTGCAATTAATCCCTTAACAAACAAAACAACACACAGCCATCACAATGAGCAGTAAAAAGGTGTAAACTAATATAACAATGCGTTCGAGTGTACTGTCTTATCTGATCATAGCTCCGCGTTTATCTTCCCGATTTAGGTGAGCGATATGTTTGTAGGCTTGCTTCATGCTTTTGTAAAACGCGTAAATACACGGCCTAAATAAGAAGGCAAAATTCCGAGATCGCGAATAAAAGCACATCAACCAAAACGGAACAACAAACAGAAAGTGAATTCTGTTGGTTTAGTCCCTGAACAGATAACAAAGTCCATTGGCTCCTTTGTTATCAGTTTCCATAGCCAATTCAAAACTGCACATTTATAGTGACAAGTATAATTTGAGACCCTGAGTGCTGCTGTTAAACAGCTGCATCATATACAGATGACAAACCAGAGGTAGAAAAACGAACCTTCCTCATCTTGAATATCCAAGGCCCCACTTGCCTCGCAATCGGTTTGGATAAGAGAGTTGCATTGTCTGTGTGCTGACCTGGAATTGAAGCATAGACAATATATGGCAATCATTTGTTCCACATGACTACAATGCATGTAAACTACAGACGAATGGCATCAATGCAGCCTGACAATACGCTTGATTGGTGATTTAGGACCCATTGTGCACATTTGTTAGTGTAACTCCTGAAGTACTCCTCTGACAAACGGGCTGCTGTACGGCTTTCCATCATTGCCATCCGATTCCTCTCTGCAGTTGAGAGGAATACAATCATCGATAAATGAGGTCATAATTACTCAAAACCAAACGGGGACGATACATTGGTTTCCCATAACAGGAAGCAGCTATGGGGTTACTGTTACTACCCCAGACTCTTTCTATGCCTCCCAAACATTGGAAAGGAATTTTGCTAGTGGTACTCACCAGTTTGCTAGTGGAAAAAATTTTACTGAGCCAAACTTTTCAAAGTGGACCTGAAAAGTAAGCCTGGTTCCACGCTCTCAAGACCCTGAAACACTATTGCACAGAATAAACACATACAGTATCCCAGTCAGTGTACTCCACCAAAATCGATTGACCATCATTACGAGAATGTATGTCACTGGGTTTAATGGCGTTAAACAGGACTGTACTGACCTCCTTCGCTGTGGCTGTGAGATGTCTGACATTACTGTATCTAAGAAATCCCATCATTGATCGTCCTTGGTTTCCGATGGCCCTCATTGGTCCCTCGTGACTGTACATACACAAATTTCCTGCATCAAAACATATAGAAAATTGGATTGTGTTGTCCCTACAAATACTACAACCAGTGGTTTCACGAGAAAGCCCAGCTTTAACAGAGAGGAAAGACGTTAGGTTAGGGTACTGCTTTAAGGACGTGCCTAATTTTGGTTAGTGCGCACACGTTCTGCGCATCACGCAAGCCATGGTTTAAGCGCGCGCCGCGCTGGGGTTGACATTGACGCAATCAACTACGCCACCAAGCACACGACTAAAATTAAAGCAAAAATTTTCCTACGGTGACCAAATCAATTTTAATGAACCTGTACTTAAACCAGGGAGACCCAATAGCAGCATATCGCTAGCCACTAACTGTTAACGTCTTCCAGCTGAAAATCTAGCTGTTATCTTTCGAAAATTACACTGAAATCCAACTGCAAACATGTACCTGCAGATGGCGTAGTGCGCGCGCAGACACGCAAATGTCTTACTACTGGGGAGGTGACAGGAAAAATGTAACGGGCACCGTAAAAGTTTTCAAAAAAGATCAATAACTTTAAAAAACGCGTGGTTACCCCTACATTTTTGTTGCGAAATGGAAGCGGCAAGCCTATTCAACATGTGATTAGTTTCTGGTCGTGAGCAAAAGGTATTTAGACTGTTATTTTAGCTGAACCAGAGGAAGGCTGTCAGAGACGTTAAAGGCGATTTTGCAACGATTTTTGTTACTAAAAACGTAACAAAAATGATTTTAATGTTACCATTTGCCATGTAGTTTAAGATCTTTTTAAATGTGTTTGCCTTTCTGTATGTAAAGGCGAATTCTAAGGAAATCTGTGAAGAAATATCGTTTCCCGCTTTTTCAGAAAAATGCTGATGTCAGCATTTTTGTTGAGATTCAAGGCTAATTATCTCGAAAAATGCGTGGCTACCCCTATTTTTCTTTGTGGATTCCAATAGCCCTTGCAAATATCTACTTTTTCCGCGTGGTCCTAACTTGGCGCAAAAACCTTTGTATTTAGTAGGCACCGTCCTTAATAGACGTATGAGTATCCCTCTTTCCGCTTAGTCCGTCGTTGCGTGACACAAAAGAAAACCGTGGAAAAAATGGCCGCATGAAAATCCTGGGGCGAGAAAGCACACGAAAGGAGATCCCTCCTTTCGCGTGGCCTCTCGCCCCCCAGGATTCACTGGGCCATTTTTTATTTCGGCGGTTTTCTTTTGCGTCATGCAAGATGCCTAAGCGAAAGAGGGACTACTCATAGTCTAGCTTTAAAGTACTGCAGCTCCCTCTTCCTTTCAGGGTAAAGATGACTGTTCATTATTCCTGTTGTTCCTAGCCAATTCTCTCATTTCTCATACAGGGCATGGCGCATCTACATGATTGAGAGTAACAGTTCTCTAAGTACATACGTGAACTCCTTCCATTCACAAGGGTAATCAGCCCAAAAGTCCCTCTCCAAACTTCCCGATTTTGGCACGTTCTACTTTTGATAACGGCTTGTAAGGAAAGTCTGTACAATGTTCCTTGTTTCTCCTTGCATCAATATAATACTGGCTTGATGCCATAACCCAGTACCCAAATTTCGAAAAAAATGAACATACTGTAACATGTTGCAGGTGATTCCAAAATAAAACTAGTTCAACACCGCTGGACATCATTTTTTGACTCATTCTGTTACCCAAGTTATAACAAATAACAGCCTCTTGATTATTCCACTACCAGCATTGGATCCCCATTATACTCCTGCAGGCTTCGCCAGACACACAATCATTGTATAAGCCACAAGTGAACATATGCTGGTTTAATACAGTACCTGTCTCGACTTCCTCTTGGATTTAAAAGAGCACCCTGGGGGAAATATGATGAAAATCCCTCTAGTGCTGCCCACCAGTTGCGTTGAAATCATATGCCATCATACCCAATATCCCCTGTAAATGCAGCTGGAGATTATTGTGCGCTCACGAGCTGGAATATCATGGAAACCGATTTTAAAAATATACCAAAAATATATATGCTAGCCAAGTGTGATTAAAAAGTCATACCATGGATTTTCGAATCCAAACTCTAAAAGATCTTACATTTGTACATGTACCAATTTGGTAAAGGTCGATCTACAGGTCCCCCCCCCCCCGAAAGTAGTTTCAACGAAGTTAAAAACTACATGTAAATCAAATTCCTTTTGTATGTTTCTAAAAGTTTAAAGCCACCAAACAACTGCCTGAGTACACGTTAACACCAAAATAAATTTCCCAGCAGCAACTCAAGTCAATTCATGAAAGGTCAGAAAGAATCAGAGGCAAAATTTCATTCATACACTTTCATGTTTCATCCAGTACTTTGAAGTGATTTCATATGAATTTTTAAAATTGCTTTGGACATTAGGTGTTGGCAAAAATCATTTCTTTCGAGAAGACATTTGAATGAGTCACAACAAAACTTTTGCATTCTAATACAAACTATTCTAGTGTACAAAAGCTTCTATCCTCCTTGTTTACATCTGGCTGGAATTTCCTTCCATTTCTTTACTCTACCTCTTTCTCCTTTGATCTGGTGGTGGGTCGTTGGCCCGGCCTCTCCTGTGCAGGTGGTCGGGTTAACAGGGTTGGGAGTCTGCTCACTTTACCTCCCGAGTTGGAGCTTGACCTCTGAGGTGTGTCTGGTAACTGGAGTCTCAGCCTGAGTACTCCGGTAGTATTAGTGAGTACTGGTAGTGGATGTGGGTTCGAACTGCTGGCTGGTCTGGCTGTGGACTGACCACGCTGACCCTGTGGCCCAGAAATGAAATGATCTGGACAAGGCAAACGATGGGATCTGGGTGATTTTGAATTTGCTGGGGGGGGGGGGGGTTTGGGCATGCCAGAGGAGGAATGGTTTCATGGAAGAGTCCTCCCTGCAGGTAATCCTGGAGAGGTCTTGCTTGCTCCTGGCCCTGGGCGTGGCATTCTGGGCTGCAGGTGTTGGCACTGACTGGGTTTGTGGCTGTGGCTGACTTGTAGTGGTTGTTTGTGGCTTGTTGCTGCACCTTGTCCCTGTTGCAGCCAGATTCCTGGAGCCCGCGTCATTCCTCGGTGGTATCTTGACCCGGGCCTGCTGCAGCAGCTGCAGCCATAGAAGCTGCTGGAACATTTGAAATTAATGCAATTGAAATCATCCACTATGATGCGAGTCCGTACACCAGGCTTGTGAAGTCTGTGTCGATGTTACTGGTGCTGCTGGCCATTTGTGGTTAGTACCCACTTGAGTGAACGCGGCCTGCCCCAAAGAGCTTTGAAAAAGTCTCTCTTGCGGGCACCATTGTCTGCACTGAGCAACTCATCCGTGTTCCACTAGTGGATGTAGTGGAGGGGTTTGACTGTGAAATTAACTGATGATGCCAGCAGCAGTTCCACTTTAGAGACATTTGATATCTATAGTAGTAAGTGAGATTCCCCCTGAGGATTCACGTGAATTCTTAAGTGTCTGGTTAGTTCCCAGTGCCAACCTGTGGGAGTACCTTGAGTTGGCTGGGCTGGCTGGGCAGGCTGGCTGGACTGTGGTGCTGTAGAAACTGGCATGGAGGTTGCTACAAATGCAGATACCAGTTTGAATGAATACAAGTGCATGTTTTCAATGGAGTGTAACAGGCTTATTACAATAACTCTGACATTCACATTGTACATTATAACAGAATGGCTAGAACAAATGTGGGAGCTACAGTGTCAATAGTGATGACAGAACACAATCACTTAGAGAAGGTAAATAAAGGAACTTCAGCAAAATACTATTAATTTTTAACAGCTGACAAAAATAATAAAGCAGTCTTCTCTCAATTTAAATAATACCTGTGGCTGTTGTGTGCGTATCATTTGAGGAGCACCCACAAAGCTGGACAGCATGGGTACTGACGGCATGTGTGGAGACAGCGATGTCAGAACACTTGGTCGC
>JAHPZR010047613.1:0-2500 GCA_019787425.1 Platygyra sinensis
CTCGCCATTTTTGTAGATCATGGTATAATGGCTCATATACCATGATGGCTTGGCCAATGAAAACTCTCGAATTGCATTATCCAATGATCAGGTTTTAATAATAAGGGCTATTAGCTCATTTCACTGACTGCCACTGAAAAGTGTAGGTACATTGGATGTCTATAGCAGCTAAAAGCATCTGTATGGCGGTCTGTCATTTTATGTCATTGGTCATGCCTATCGAAGTCGACTCAGCTTTCAGGTGCACGTACTTTCTGTTATGTGTTTAGTCCATAAATTGTAATTGAAATTGATTTTGAAATTTCATTAACAAATATCATGCAATATAAATTTGTAACTAGCAAAACTTTTCTGGCCAGCTAGGGGTCTTCGGTAATCCTTTGTGTGTAGAGAGTATGTATGTAGAGAGTACATTTATTAGTAAAATAAATGAAGTATTACTAAGTAATTTGTAGAACAGTTCTATGTATATTTATAGCCTGTTAACAGTATTGCATTGCGTATCCCTACTGCGCATAATTTTACGCGTGATTAGCGCGCGCGCATTAGAAAATGGCGGCTTTTCTTTACGGCTGGACCTCGCCAAAGAGGTAAATCGTCATTTTCTCGAAAACGACTACGGTGACCTATCATTTTTTTAGTTGTTTTGAACTGAATAGTAAATTTCTCTATGTAAAATAAATATGGGCCAATCCTCAGTGTTGAGGAAAAAACAATCGTCGGAAACGTGAATTTAGCAAGCAATCTTGACTATAATCATGGCGCTATTTTAAGGATTTATATGGCATAAACAAGGTGCTGCTGGTCCTAAACGATCATGGGGACTCCTCATTTTATTTCAAAATTCAAGTTTCTATAATAGAAACAATCGATTGGCAAAGTTTGAGAAAAATCTCAGTGTAGGTTCTATTTCAGTGGAATGACCTTAAAGATCTATAATTTTCGAAATATTGTACATTTCTTCAAACGCATACTTTAAGTTGTAGATCATGCCCTGTTTTGACAAAACGTATTATTTCGAAAACGATCCATTCAGTCCGAGTTTTTAGACGTTTTCTATTGTGGTCACGTGACATACCAAATATGGGCGTGGTTCGAAACATTTAAAGGAAACGTGAATCGAACAAACACGGTACACTTTGATGCCCACTGGACTTCAGGAGCCAAAAAAAGGAGATTTTGAGATTTCCTTAGCAACAGACTTGTAGTTGAGTTTCTCCCCCCTTAACGTCCCCTGCTAACCATGTAACACTGGAGATGCTGGAAACGGGGCCTACCGTTTATAGTCCTTATCCGCGAAGACTTAAACGTCTAAACTATTTGCAGATATACTTACAAATTAAGGCAGCGTATTCTCATCAGTTATTTTTAAGATCCTGAGTTCAATTTTGTCAATTAAACTACATTTTTGAAACAGCCTTTTGGTTCGTTCCGTAAACTTAAGTCGTCTGTTTTTACCCCCATTCCACTACTCCGCTACTGTAGCTTCATTAAGTACTCGGCAATTCCCCGTTGAGGATGCTACTAACCTGTGACTGTCAAGTTTGCAGAAAAACGGGACAATAACTGACCATACAAAAATGACACATCTTTTCTTGTCTCAGTTGCTCCCAAAGTGTGGCAGATCACATGCCCCCATTACCCTCCTGGAAGCTTCGTCCCTTCAAATGCTGGCTGCTTTAAATTTTTAGTTGACCATGCACTGTCTGTAGAGAACACTGGATACTGTACCACAATTGGGAAATTCTCGAATCATCAGTTTCTCTAAATCGTATAATAAGATCGACTGGAGAATGACTGAATTTTTCTACCTCTACGCCAAAGAGTATATCTGGAGACTACCGCCTTGATATCTGGACCAAGTAAATCTTCTTTTTTTCTGACAGGTATTGATATTTCATAGGCTGGAGGACCCACTCTTCCATTAGAAACTGATACAGTTGACAAAGCCCTAAGGGGGCGTTCTGAGCTGCATGAAACTGCTCTTACTATAAGCATGTCCTATCTATGTAGAAAATATTGAAGTTGTCTCACCAGCAATTCAAGAAGCACTATTCTCTCAGCATTCGCAGAATCCACAGTAACTTCAAGACGAACGATCTGGGTGTTTGTAGGAGCGTATATTTGGGCATTCATTTTGCATATCCGGTTTGACGTCATCACTTTTGACCAAAATTGGCATCATCACACTTGAGTCCTGCAGGAGGAAAAGATCTTTCCAATGATACCCGGATCAGAGTGATCGCCTCAGTGAAGCCTAAAACAAGCATGAAAATGCTCAGAAATTTGAGTGAAAAACTCGGAGCAAAATTTCCTGCCACTACACGGGAATGGTTTCGAGTCCAGTCTGGAGTAAAGCAAGGGTGCACCATGTCGGGGTTTCTTTTCTTGCTATCAATTGATTGGGTCATGAAAAGAACTACGGAGAGCGGAAGAACTGGCATACGATGGAAGCTCGCCTCGATCTTAAAAGATCTTGACTTTGCAGACGACATCGAGA
>JAHPZR010047613.1:7500-13108 GCA_019787425.1 Platygyra sinensis
AGTCAGACTCACTGGTATTGGCCGCAAAAAATAAAAATGAAGTCGTTGGTTTGTACAGACTAGTTTTTACGTTAACACCTCGCTAAATGAGAAATTTTGGCCTTGTTTAATTACATTATGGCCCTATATTATGGACAAGTTAGCTTTTTATCGACATACTAAAAACTCTTTTTGTAAAATCATCGAGGATTTTGTGGTCTTTGGTGGAGAGAACCATATCAAAGATGTTAGAGCTTTCCGAGAAACGTTTCCAATTTCTCACATTTTCTTTGCCTTTTAAATTCCTTACGTAAAGATCGATAAAGAACTGAAGTCTTCCATTTTTTATTTATTTTTTATTTATATTCAAACAATTTTCATTCATCTAATAACCAGAAACAAGAGGTCTAAGAGCAAATGTTACAATCCTATTAAGTTTCATTTACTTTTAAATCTTTTAGGCGAATTCTAAGACCCTTGATAGATTAATCATCGCGGCATTTGTAGCTTCGACGTCACTGAGACACATTTGCATTCACGCCAGAAGTGTTACAGGTGTAGGTCTGTATCGTTCGGGTAGAAATCTCGAGTACAGATCCAGAAATCCCTGTTTGAAAGCTGAATTACGCAGTCCATACAGAATAGGATTGCACATACTGTTCAGATAGCCAAGTAGCAATGACGCGATGTCGACGGCGCGAGGTAAGGGCTTGGGATAATACACATCGAAAAACATGGTTACAGCAAATGGAGCCCAACAAATGATAAACAGCACCACTACGAAAAGAATTGTGTTTGTCATCTTAGCTTCTTCAGGTGTTAAATGAAACACGTCGGATTTCGATTTTAAATCCAGTTTGCAATGGCTTTGACCGTTGATGTGTGGTCTCTCCACCATGTTTAAGTGTATCTCTCTCTCTGTATTGTGTCTGGTTTTAGTTTCCTTCACTACAGTAGGCTCATGCAGACTGGTTTTGTCAGCGGGATCAGGCTGTATTTGTTGAGGCGGTTGTGTAAGATTGTTCCTTGAGACCGCAATTCGCTTTTTCAAAGTCTTTGTAAACGTCAAAATGTTGTAATAAGAAAAAGCCATCACGGAAAGCGGCCCAAAGAAGCAGACAGTGATCATGAAATACATGAAGTACACATTAGAAGGCCAGTAAACGAAACAGTATGATTTTCCAGGAATGAAGCGGTATTCCGCCCAGCCGAAAAGCGGAGGAGAAGCCAAAGATATTGACAATACCCACACTGCAGCAGCGAAGAGGAAGCTTTTCTTCTTCGAGAAAATCTTTCTGTAAGTATTCCACTTGACAATGTAAAAATATCGATTGATGGCAATCATACCAAGAGACATCACAGATGCAATGAAGGATAAAATCGTGAAAAAGCCGAGCGCCACACAAGCTGTGTCACTGAACAGCCAGCGTCCTGTAATGACCGTCACTACAGTAAACGGAATGCTTAGAACTGACACCATGATGTCTGCCGCGGCCAGGTTTAGAATGTACAAGTTGGTGATCGTTTGAAGATCTTTGTTCTTGTAAACGATGATGTATAAACTGAAATTTCCAATCAGAACCGCTAAACAAATGAAACAGAGGATCGTTGTTTCTGAGATTGTGGCTAGCAGACTGAGCGACATTACGGAATTTTAAAATCCGAGAATCAAAAGTATATAAGAAATTAGTGTTTTCGCGCGACCGTAAAAACTTGTGTTCAACTTTTCTACTTGACAAGGAAACGAACAAAGTTGTGAAAATTTCCAGCAAAAGAGGACGAGTAGAGATCTCGCTGTGAATGAAACCACAAACAGGGAACGCAAACTTTTAAATGTCTAAATGCTATGAAGGTCTTTCGATCAAATGGGCAATTTGAATGAAAATACACTTTAGGAAGTCTGTTCTGCGTTTGATCAAAAGACTATAGTCAAGGAAGGAACAATTAAGGTTTATACCACAATAAATCCAAATGCATTTGTCCCAGGAAAAATTGACGGTTACCAGCTCCGGGGGGAACTCCTATATGAAAATGTCAGGGATACTCGTGGGAAATATTAACCCGTAAATGATATCACTTAAAACGGAATACGCCTGACGACCAGGTGCTGTTTCTTGATATCTCTTCTGTACCACTATTATTTATTATTATTTTATATAATAACCAAATAAGTGCGCGCGTTCTGATTGGTCAATCAGCTGTGGGTTATTGCGCCGGTAAACCCACGAAAAAATCGCGCGTCTTCTGAATTATTATATAAAAGCAAAGACCACAAGTTTTCTATGAGTTATAGGCTGATAAACCATTTGGGATGTTGGTAGAACACTCGAAGAATTTGTAAACCACTCACCTGCGGCTCGTGGTTTACAAATTATTCTCGTGTTCTACCAACATCCCGCGTGGTTTATCAGCTTATAACCCACAGAAACTTGTGGTCTATTGCTTAAATTATTATTATTATTATTATTATTATTATTATTATTATTATTATTATTATTATTATTATTATAATTGCTTTGATGAACCAAACGATGTTTATGAATTTCATATTTTTTTTTAATCAAGACATGTTTCGGATGAAATATCATCCATCTCCAGTTGTCAGACAATGAGAAATAAAATGAAGTTGTGCAATAAGTAGTGCAACAAAGTGAGATATAACATGAATAATTAAGGATGAAAGTGAGAACAGAACAAAAAACACACAGACAAAGTAATCAAACTATTTAAGCTAACAAAAGGGACTAATTAGTATGAAAGGGATAAATTAAGATGTTTGACTTGGGAATTTAAAGACGGCTGCTCCCAAAGGATATGCATGGCTTCTTTAATTTTCAATTGGAAACTTGTGGAAGCAGAGTCGAGGATACTAAAACAATCTTCTGAACAAAGGAAGCGACAATATTCAGAACCTCACAGGTGTTTGAAGATGTGCGCAGCGCAGTTAAGAAATTAGTCAACACATATTGCAGCGACCTGGAGATTAAGTTGGTGTTCACCCCGTTTAAAATCAAGAGCTGGTTTGGGTCCAAGGATCTTATCCCTACGGGTTTACGATCGAGAATCATTTGCAAGTTTTCATGTGCAGGCTGTCATATTGGTGAAACCAATAGACACTTCGCCACTATATTGCTCATAAATTTATAGTTCGTACCTGTTTGGAGATATTATTCGTTAGGCTTGTTTATATCAATGATTTATATCAATGTTTTAATAATTTGCTGTTCTTACTGTTTTATAATTTATAATAATAATAATAATAATAATAATAATAATAATAATAATAATAATAATAATCGAGATTTTTAATGTTTTCAGCAAAAAAGGAGGAAAAAACATTATAATAGGAATTATTATTACAAATTATAATGGGACATAGGCATTTTATTCATCAAAATTGTATAAGCATACCACTTGTTTTTTGACTCCTTAATTTCGTTTTTAATGTGTATTTTTACTGATTATGTAAGATAAATAAAATTATAATATTAATAATTAATAATAATAATAATAATAATAATAATTACCCAAATGTTCTTTTAGCCTTCTTAATCTTATAAGTAATTATCGTGAAGTTTAAATAAAGTTTTCATTATGATTATGATTACTATTATTATTATTATTATTATTATTATTATTATTATTACTATTGTTATTATCATCATCATCATTTATTCAAGTGCATCCTAAAATATACTTTGACAGCTAAAAATACTGGCGTTTCGTTATCACCACCCTAAGTGAGACCAGAATCCTTGATTTGCACCCGAGGCGACGAGCAACCCCGACCTTTCATGTAGGAGTCCCCCTGGCCACCAGCTAAATCATCACTAATGTTAGAGGCCTTTTAAAAACAGCCCGGAAAGATGAAACCACCTGGCTGATATACGCGTTTCTTGCCAATGTTGATAGAACGGCAAAGGTTGCTCGCATTGTAATTTAAGGTTATACGGTTACAATCACATCTTGAATTTGAAAGACTTGGATGGAAATTATCTTTAATAAAGCTGCAAACCCAGTGAAAATGTTTCGTTGCACACGACGTGGGTGTCGCAAGGGGGCGTTATGGAAAGGCCGCTTATTGAACAAGCCAACTGGACAATTAAGTAATTTATAATCCTTTTGAACAAAGCTGCTGTATAATCCGACACTAAAGCTGAGCGTGCATGATTTCATTGTATGTACCGAGGTCCCCTTCACAAATGTAAATATTTTCTCTTTTTTGTTATGCTGTATTTTACACCAAATATATGACGATGCTCTTTTGTTTTCAGCTAAGCAAATTACCGTTCGTGCTTCTGAAAGAAGTTTTTCGAGACCTCGAGCGTGCATTAGTTTTCTGAGGGAATTTGGAAAGGGAGGTTACACTCTGAAAACGCATCAAATGTTTTCCTTTCATCGCTAAAAACGCAACAATCATGCACCGGTCAATTTGGATTTTCGTTTGACTGGAAAACTCGAACAAGGAAATCTCACGATTATCCGGTGATGTCAACGTTTTCAGTTCTAAGAGATCCGTTTTCAAAATGTTTTCCGTACACACGTAGACGAAAAGCCGGCGTTTTCAAATTCCGGCGGTTTGAAAAACGTTTTCGAAAAGCTTCTCGTTCATACTACCCTGGGGAAATTTGACAACGGCGTTTTCACTATGAAAACGTATCAAATGTTTTCCTTCCACTCTACGCCGGAGGAATTTTAAAACTCAACAATCGTCGATCATTTTGTGTTTGAGGAAAACTCAGGCAGGAAAATAAGCTATTCCTCGCGTTCTTGCGACTTACGTTTTAAGCGTCGCGGAGGTACATTTTTCACGCCCTGAGCACAGTATCGCAACTCGGCTTTTGGACAGGTCTCCTTTAACACATTAAAGCGAGGTTTTCACGTCGCATACACTTATCAAACAGAATATATTGTCCCATTTTCTCTAAGGTCTCGTCCACACTACGTCTTAGAAATTTCAGTGAAAACGCAGCTTTATTTCTACGGTCAGGCCTACCGCTCACAATAATCCGTCACGTAGCTTTTCGAAAACACTCTTAAAACCATGAGCGAAGTGTTGTAGACAGCTGCAGTCGCCCTCAGAGCCACCTGTCCCTTTTAGCCGGTGGGGCCTTGGCACGAGGGAATGGCTCAATTTTTGGACTAAGATTTTCACTAATTTACCGCTGGTTTCCGTCCTTCCTAAAACAATACTTCTATTCTCTTTCGCTTCGCTCAGCGGAATAGAAAATATTTCTATTATAAGTAGAAGAGACAAGTACCAAACAACTGAATACTAGAGGGAGCCGCGAGCAATGGTCGAGTTTATTTACAAAAGTCCGAGCCGGGGACACACTGAATACAGGTTACAAGCCAAGGAATGTAAGAAAAAGTCACACGCTATTTAAAACAACGATAAAAACAATAAGGAAAAAACAGCCTCGCGTCAAGGGGTGTGATATTCACAAGGAGTGGTATATGAAGGCCTAATTATCCAATGGGAACTAATACCAAGCAACTTAATCAAACACCTAAAGAAATACATTCACTCTCCTGATATCTACCTAATACCGCTCGCTTACATCACCTACAGACCGTCAGAAAGTTTAAAAATTAACTTACATGGAAAATGTACGGTGAAGTCTTCCAT
>JAHPZR010047614.1:0-11565 GCA_019787425.1 Platygyra sinensis
AACCTTGGTTGCGCGGCGGGACGTGGAAGAAAGTAGAGGAAAGGAGACAACTAAAACTGAAGTTAGAAAGTACACGTTCAGAAAGAGTTCAGGACGGTGCCTACTAAATACAAAGGTTTTTGCGCCAAGTTAGGACTACGCGGAAAAAGTAGATATTTGCAAGGGCTATTGGAATCCACAAAGAAAAATAGGGGTAGCCACGCATTTTTTCGAGATAATTAGCCTTGAATCTCAACAAAAATGCTGACATCAGCATTTTTCTGAAAAAAGCGGGAAACGATATTTCTTCACAGATTTCCTTAGAATTCGCCTTTACATACAGCTACATGGCAAATGGTAACATTAAAATCATTTTTGTTACGTTTTTAATTAATGACAAAATCGTTGCAAAATCGCTTTTAACGTCTCTGACAGCCTTCCTCTGGTTCAGCTAAAATACAGTCTAAATACCTTTTGCTCACGACCAGAAACTAATCACATGTTGAATAGGCTTGCCGCTTCCATTTCGCAACAAAAAAAGTAGGGGTAACCACGCGTTTTTTTAAAGTTATTGATCTTTTTTAAAACTTTTACGGTGCCCGTTACATTTTTTCCTGTCACCTCCCCAATGGGTAAGACATTTGCGTGTCTGCGCGCGCACTACGCCATCTGCAGGTACATGTTTGCAGTTGGATTTCAGTGTAATTTTCGAGAGATAACAGCTAGATTTTCACCTGGAAGACGTTAACAGTTAGTGGCTAGCGATATGCTGCTATTCTGGTCTCCCTGTTTTAAGTACAGGTTCATTAAAATTGATTTGGTCACCGTAGGAAAATTTTTGCCTTAATTTTAGTCGTGTGCTTAGTGGCGTAGTTGATTGCGTCAATGCCAACCACAGCGCGCGCGCGCTTAAACCATGGCTTGCGTGATGCGCAGAACGTGTCCGCACTAACAAAAGTAGGCACCGTCCTTAAGAGAAGAATAAAAGAACAGTACAAGGGAAAAGACCAGGAAGTTAAACGGAGTGCTCGTGAAGATAAGAGGTATTGGATGAATGAGATGGCAAATATTGCTGAAAGAGCAGCAGAAAACGGGAAAGCGGGGGAACTACATCGTATAGTGAAGACTCTGACAGGTGAGAAGAAAAGAACAAGTACAGTAGTCAATGATAAAAATGGAAAACCAACAAATGAGCGGAATGAAAGACTGAAGATCTGGAAAGAGCACTTTGACAGAGTACTAAACAAAGAACCACCTGTAAGGCCTATCCAGCCACATGAAACTGAAACAAGGCAAAATGCCAGAGAGTTTGACATCGGAGCATTCCAACCAACAGAGGTGAAAAATGCTATAAAATCAACGAAAAGTGAGAAAGTAGCTGGTCATGATAGCGTAGTTGTAGAGCTTCTAAAGACAGATTTGGAAGAGAGAACAAAGGAGTTGACAAAGTTGTTCAACAAAGTGAAGGAAGAGGGTGTAGCACCAAAAAGCTGGAGCAAAGGACTAATAGTAAAGTTACCCAAGAAGGGTAACTTACGTGAGTGTACAAACTGGAGGGGTATCACACTTTTACCAGTCATAAGTAAGATCTTTGGCAGAGTGTTGATAAGTAGAATTAAAAAAGGAGTTGACAACATATTGAGGAAAGAGCAAACAGGGTTTCGAGAGAACAGAAGTACCATCGATCAGATTTTTACTCTCAGGAATATACTGGAACAAGTCAATGAATGGAATTCAACTCTGTACACACATTTCATAGACTTTGAGAAAGCATTTGATTCTATACATCGCGAACGTTTATGGAACATCATGCCAATATACGGAATTCCAGAAGAGCTCATCAGTCTGACAAAAGTAATGTACAACAACTTTGAATGCGCAGTTGTGGAAGAAGGTGAAACAACAGAATGGTTTCAAGAACAGTCTGGAGTAAAACAAGGGTGCACCATGTCAGGTTTTCTTTTTTTACTATCAATTGTCTGGGTCATGAACAGAACTACAGAGGGTAGGAGAACTGGCATACGATGGAAGTTCACCTCGGTCTTAGAAGATCTTGACTTCGCAGACGACATTGCCTTATTGTCATCTATATATGTTGGCATAGAAGATAAGACCAGTAGGCTTGTCGATGAAGCTGCCAGTGTAGGACTTAAGATCAACGCGAAGAAGTCAAAAGTTATGCGAATAAATGCCAAAAACGACCAAAGAATAAAAGTAAACGATGAGCAGGTAGCTGACGTGGAAGAGTTTTTGTACCTAGGTGCACTGTTGGACAAAGAAGGGGGGGCAACCAAAGACATACAACAGAGACTAAGCAAAGCCAGACAAACTTTCTACAGATTGCGAAGAATTTGGGGCAGTAGCGAAATTAGCAGGAAGACGAAAGTTCAATTGTTCAAAACAATTGTCAGAGCAGTTTTGATGTATGGCTGCGAAGCTTGGAAACTCACGAAAACAGAAGCAAAGAAGCTGGACGCTTTCCAGTACAAATGCATGAAACGCATACTGAGAATAAGATGGCGACGGACCATCTCACACCAACAAATCCAGGAGACTACAGGAGTGAACAGAGCAAGTGATGAGATCAGACGCCGAACATGGAATTGGATCGGGCATATAATGATGAAGAACAGAGAGGAGCACTGTGTTACAGCATTGGAGTGGAGGCCAGAGGGGAGGAGGAGACCAGGCCGACCAAAAACAACATGGAGGAGAATGGTTGAAGACGCAAGACGAGTAGCTGGGTGGCAATCATGGACGACTGTCAGAGCTTTAGCAGCAAACCGAAGTGGATGGAAAGAGAATGTCAAAGCCTTATGTGCCTTATGGCACGAAGAGATATAGATAGATAGATAGATAGATAGATAGATAGATAGATAGATAGATAGATAGATAGATAGATAGATAGATAGATAGATAGATAGATAGGTAGGTAGATAGATAGATAGATAGATAGATAGATAGATAGATAGATAGATAGAAGTACAAGAAAAGTCTTTTGAAATACAATGTCTAAGCTACTCATAGATAGATATAACAGTGGCACAAAGAACAACAACAAGTATACTGTTTTTGTTTATGTTCTCTTACATAGGTTTGCTTTTTTTCGTAGAAGTATTTTGTTTTGGGTTATGACAAAGACAAATATATAACATAAAAGTCATTTTAAATGGAAATAGCCTTTACAAAAATCTACGTGAATAGTGTCCCAAATTAGTTTTTTTTAAAAAAAAAAAAAAAAAGAAAACTAAAGACCATCGACACTGAAATGAAGTCTTTCATTCAGTCAGTCACTACTTGCTCTGATCACTAAACGGATCACTTTGAAATGGGACCACTTACCAGGAATGGAACTAGTAGCTTGAAAATATGCTTGAATAAAGAACAAAGAAGAAATTTAACAGTCAGTTAACAGTTTACGAAAACTTAAACCTTTAATTCACAAGTTGACACCGAACCTTGTTTTAAGTATTCATCGCTTGAGTGTTGATTGTCTTATTGTTTCCTTACATGAAGTGTCATAGCATGATAAGCCATTAAAATATTGACATTAGACCACGCTCAGTGAGTATTTTTTAGTGATCCTATATTTAAGCGGCCAGCTGTATTAAGCGACCAGCTCCCCCAGTCTCGAGCCGGATGGCCATTAGATATAGGTTCAACTGTATAATACATCATAGTTTATATCAATATATTATAAGAATTTCGAGGCTGACATTTGCGAAGTTTTTTAATATTTTAAGAATTGACTCGAGGATTAGATGTTGAAAGGAATTTAACTTTGTGTGTTGAAAATTTACAAAACAATTATATGATTAACTGATACACGGTGTAAATTCTTTCCAAAATTGATCGATACGCACTCGACCCAAACACTTAGAACTCTGACCCACTCGACGGACTAACCATAAGATTGCCTCTATTTTCAGGCTCCTGTTCTTATAGTTTAACTGGTTTGAGAGGAAACTTCACCAGTCCAAACTATCCATACGACTACCCCCTGAGCGTGACTTGCAACTGGACAATTTCTGTGACGCCTGGTTACTTCATTTATCTGCACTTTGAACATTTTCATCTTGAGCATGCTTATGGCGCTAGTGAATGTCCGTACGACTTCGTGGAAATTTTCGATGGAAGCTCTTCGTCCAGCCCCTTAATAGCCAAACGCTGTGATTATCAAGATTCTTGGTGTGTTTATAGTACCAGCCACGTCCTCCACGTTAACTTCGTATCGGATTTCATAATAGCCCAGTCTGGTTTTAGCGCCTATTATGAACGTGTTCATACGACATACCCAACGTGTTTGCATCTCAATTCGAGTAAGTGAATGACTGTTTTTAATAAGTCATATATTTTAATGTCTTCGATTATGACTATATGCAGCTTCAGTAGAAATCGCTTAATGATGTACTTAAAGTGATCCGTCCTGTTAACATTGGCTGACAACTCAATTTTTTCAATTTAACTAGAAAACCATGCAACACAAATAACGTGAAAATTGATGCAAATACATATAGACTAGTGCATGCTATTTGAAAAGAAACGTCGACTTAATGTATTGCTTTTTTAATTTCGTAATGACCTCTATAGAAATGATTGTTTCTTTCTTCTTTTCCAAAGCCCTCCATTCTCGAACAGGCACATCCACTCCTGGTGAGTATTCTTTTGATTGTCGTAATAAAATAAATTCAAATTGTATTTTCCACTCTACATGTACGGCCGGGGAAGCACTTATCGTTTTTTTTTATATAAGTTAGATAAGCATTTTGGAGGACTTGATCATGGCCAATTTTACGCGCTGTGTTATTACAGTTCTAAACGTCTAACCCTATTCCACTGGGTAACATTCAGTTCAGTGTCTTAATTTGGCTAACTGCAACTAACGAGGCTCCTCGCACTGTACCCCTCAGTGTATCTCCAAAAAATCAAAAATGACGAGACATAATTATCGTATATAATCAATCTGATTATACCTGACTACTTTTTCTTTACTTTGTGATTAACTGAATTTTATATTGCCTGATTGCCGCTGTTTTGTCTTGTTTGTTTCGTGGGTGGGCGTCAACGTGATGAACAAACTTTATTTTGCCACCTCGGTTATTGACTTAAGTAAGTGACAAATATGTAGAAAGGTTTAAGTTTTCGTAAACTGTTAACTGACTGTTAAATTTCTTCTTTGTTCTTTATTCAAGCATATTTTCAAGCTACTAGTTCCATTCCTGGTAAGTGGTCCCATTTCAAAGTGATCCGTTTAGTGATCAGAGCAAGTAGTGACTGACTGAATGAAAGACTTCATTTCAGTGTCGATGGTCTTTAGTTTTCTTTTTTTTTTTTTTTTTAAAAAAAACTAATTTGGGACACTATTCACGTAGATTTTTGTAAAGGCTATTTCCATTTAAAATGACTTTTATGTTATATATTTGTCTTTGTCATAACCCAAAACAAAATACTTCTACGAAAAAAAGCAAACCTATGTAAGAGAACATAAACAAAAACAGTATACTTGTTGTTGTTCTTTGTGCCACTGTTATATCTATCTATGAGTAGCTTAGACATTGTATTTCAAAAGACTTTTCTTGTACTTCTATCTATCTATCTATCTATCTATCTATCTATCTATCTATCTATCTACCTACCTATCTATCTATCTATCTATCTATCTATCTATCTATCTATCTATCTATCTATCTATCTATCTATCTATCTATCTATCTATCTATCTATATCTCTTCGTGCCATAAGGCACATAAGGCTTTGACATTCTCTTTCCATCCACTTCGGTTTGCTGCTAAAGCTCTGACAGTCGTCCATGATTGCCACCCAGCTACTCGTCTTGCGTCTTCAACCATTCTCCTCCATGTTGTTTTTGGTCGGCCTGGTCTCCTCCTCCCCTCTGGCCTCCACTCCAATGCTGTAACACAGTGCTCCTCTCTGTTCTTCATCATTATATGCCCGATCCAATTCCATGTTCGGCGTCTGATCTCATCACTTGCTCTGTTCACTCCTGTAGTCTCCTGGATTTGTTGGTGTGAGATGGTCCGTCGCCATCTTATTCTCAGTATGCGTTTCATGCATTTGTACTGGAAAGCGTCCAGCTTCTTTGCTTCTGTTTTCGTGAGTTTCCAAGCTTCGCAGCCATACATCAAAACTGCTCTGACAATTGTTTTGAACAATTGAACTTTCGTCTTCCTGCTAATTTCGCTACTGCCCCAAATTCTTCGCAATCTGTAGAAAGTTTGTCTGGCTTTGCTTAGTCTCTGTTGTATGTCTTTGGTTGCCCCCCCTTCTTTGTCCAACAGTGCACCTAGGTACAAAAACTCTTCCACGTCAGCTACCTGCTCATCGTTTACTTTTATTCTTTGGTCGTTTTTGGCATTTATTCGCATAACTTTTGACTTCTTCGCGTTGATCTTAAGTCCTACACTGGCAGCTTCATCGACAAGCCTACTGGTCTTATCTTCTATGCCAACATATATAGATGACAATAAGGCAATGTCGTCTGCGAAGTCAAGATCTTCTAAGACCGAGGTGAACTTCCATCGTATGCCAGTTCTCCTACCCTCTGTAGTTCTGTTCATGACCCAGACAATTGATAGTAAAAAAAGAAAACCTGACATGGTGCACCCTTGTTTTACTCCAGACTGTTCTTGAAACCATTCTGTTGTTTCACCTTCTTCCACAACTGCGCATTCAAAGTTGTTGTACATTACTTTTGTCAGACTGATGAGCTCTTCTGGAATTCCGTATATTGGCATGATGTTCCATAAACGTTCGCGATGTATAGAATCAAATGCTTTCTCAAAGTCTATGAAATGTGTGTACAGAGTTGAATTCCATTCATTGACTTGTTCCAGTATATTCCTGAGAGTAAAAATCTGATCGATGGTACTTCTGTTCTCTCGAAACCCTGTTTGCTCTTTCCTCAATATGTTGTCAACTCCTTTTTTAATTCTACTTATCAACACTCTGCCAAAGATCTTACTTATGACTGGTAAAAGTGTGATACCCCTCCAGTTTGTACACTCACGTAAGTTACCCTTCTTGGGTAACTTTACTATTAGTCCTTTGCTCCAGCTTTTTGGTGCTACACCCTCTTCCTTCACTTTGTTGAACAACTTTGTCAACTCCTTTGTTCTCTCTTCCAAATCTGTCTTTAGAAGCTCTACAACTACGCTATCATGACCAGCTACTTTCTCACTTTTCGTTGATTTTATAGCATTTTTCACCTCTGTTGGTTGGAATGCTCCGATGTCAAACTCTCTGGCATTTTGCCTTGTTTCAGTTTCATGTGGCTGGATAGGCCTTACAGGTGGTTCTTTGTTTAGTACTCTGTCAAAGTGCTCTTTCCAGATCTTCAGTCTTTCATTCCGCTCATTTGTTGGTTTTCCATTTTTATCATTGACTACTGTACTTGTTCTTTTCTTCTCACCTGTCAGAGTCTTCACTATACGATGTAGTTCCCCCGCTTTCCCGTTTTCTGCTGCTCTTTCAGCAATATTTGCCATCTCATTCATCCAATACCTCTTATCTTCACGAGCACTCCGTTTAACTTCCTGGTCTTTTCCCTTGTACTGTTCTTTTATTCTTCTCTTAAGGACGGTGCCTACTTTTGTTAGTGCGGACACGTTCTGCGCATCACGCAAGCCATGGTTTAAGCGCGCGCGCGCTGTGGTTGGCATTGACGCAATCAACTACGCCACTAAGCACACGACTAAAATTAAGGCAAAAATTTTCCTACGGTGACCAAATCAATTTTAATGAACCTGTACTTAAAACAGGGAGACCAGAATAGCAGCATATCGCTAGCCACTAACTGTTAACGTCTTCCAGGTGAAAATCTAGCTGTTATCTCTCGAAAATTACACTGAAATCCAACTGCAAACATGTACCTGCAGATGGCGTAGTGCGCGCGCAGACACGCAAATGTCTTACCCATTGGGGAGGTGACAGGAAAAAATGTAACGGGCACCGTAAAAGTTTTAAAAAAGATCAATAACTTTAAAAAACGCGTGGTTACCCCTACTTTTTTTGTTGCGAAATGGAAGCGGCAAGCCTATTCAACATGTGATTAGTTTCTGGTCGTGAGCAAAAGGTATTTAGACTGTATTTTAGCTGAACCAGAGGAAGGCTGTCAGAGACGTTAAAAGCGATTTTGCAACGATTTTGTCATTAATTAAAAACGTAACAAAAATGATTTTAATGTTACCATTTGCCATGTAGCTGTATGTAAAGGCGAATTCTAAGGAAATCTGTGAAGAAATATCGTTTCCCGCTTTTTTCAGAAAAATGCTGATGTCAGCATTTTTGTTGAGATTCAAGGCTAATTATCTCGAAAAAATGCGTGGCTACCCCTATTTTTCTTTGTGGATTCCAATAGCCCTTGCAAATATCTACTTTTTCCGCGTAGTCCTAACTTGGCGCAAAAACCTTTGTATTTAGTAGGCACCGTCCTGAACTCTTTCTGAACGTGTACTTTCTAACTTCAGTTTTAGTTGTCTCCTTTCCTCTACTTTCTTCCACGTCCCGCCGCGCAACCAAGGTTTGCTGGTTCTCTTAGCTATGCCTAGTACATCTTTAGCTGCACTAATATATATATTCTCCATCCTGTTGATCATGTGGTCGGCATTTACTTCTTCTTCCAACTCTGTCAGGGCTTGAAATTTGTTTCTGACCTCAATGTGGTATTTGACAAGCATCTCTTCATCTGCTACTTTCTGCGTATTCAACCTCGTTCGACCTTTCATTTACCTTGGGCTTCTTTTCAACTTCAGCTTGAGCCTAGTCTCCACTAGGTGGTGGTCGCTTCCCACATCTGCACCTCTCCTAACTACACTGTCCATAATTGAAGATCTATATTCCTTTGCAATCATTGTGTGGTCTATCTGGTTCTTAGTTCAGCCGTTTGGTGATGTCCATGTTGCTTTATGAATTCCTTTATGGGGGAAAATGGTTCCTGTGATGACTAAGCCATTCATCTCGCAGAACTCTCAGAGCCTGTCACCATTTTCGTTCCTGTCTCCTGTACCGTGTTGTCCCAGTACCTCTCTTTCTTCTGGTGTTCCTTTTCCCACTTTAGCATTTAGGTCTCCAGTAATAAGCAGGATGTCATTTCTGTTGCACTTCTGCACCGTACCCTCTAATTGTTCGTAAAAATCGTCTTTGCTCTCTATACTCGCATCATTGGTCGGGGAGTATGCAGCGTATCAATGTCCAGGTTTCCCTACTTTGCAATAAAATCGTGCTCTGATAATCTCGAACTACTCTGTCGCGGTGTCCACTCCATAAGGACATCATGGCTGCTTGTTGTGACATCATAATTGCTTCGCCTCCTTGGTGTATAATTGTCTTTCGTGCCACTGTAGATTATTACCTCTCCTGTGTTAAGCTGTGGATTTCCCGCTTCCTCTCCACTCGGCATCTACGATACACGCTAATACCCAAAAGATCTAACTTATATCTCTTCCATCTCTCCTTGCTACTTGGCCAGCCTTCCCAGTCTCAAACATGGTCCTATACAATTCCCCGTTCTCCTAATCCTTCGTTTATTCTTCGGATTCCCGATCGCAAGCTGTCGGCTTTTGATCTGTCCTTCGGCTTTGGCCTAAAAGACGTCATCCTGACTACTAAGTCAAAAAAATGAACTCTCGTCGCGTCCTTGTACTTATTTGCGGCTACAATTCACTACACCTGTGTGCCACAATATCCTCCCCATTCTTCACTTCCGTGTTTCGGCGTGCGAGCCGTACCTTACAAACCGTAACGTTTGGGAAAGAGATACGAACATCGGAAAAATAAGGCTAGGAGATTGTTGTCCCTATAGCATCCGTATGCGAATATGGCGGACCGCCTCGGGTCGTCGCCCGGACCGACGAGTCGAATTGAAGGCGAGGGCTAGTTGGGTATTTTAAAATGGCTTCGTCGTCGGCCAGAAAACTCTTGCTTGTTGTGGTCGACACTGTTGTTTTATTTTCGCTGTGCGCTAGAGGTTTGCTGTGTTTCATCTAATGCGACGATGAGGGGATAGAATCTTCCACCGTTAACCTCTGAGAGAAATATAGTGGAGGTGGCAATAGCAATTCGTGTTGAGAACGGGAGAAAGGGAGTTCACGATTCGCCGCGGGACCTAGAGTTTGTTAAATGCTACTTTTCATGGATAAGATCTCTCCGAAAAATATCGTTTAAATGACGAGCTGTATGTAGGTGTTCGGATGGGGACACATGGTGTACGTCTAAGCCAACAACGGAGGTCCAACCCGGCTACGGGTTATTTCGTCGAATACTATGGGTGTCGCGTGACATTTAATGAGCCAATCCACGTTTTCCACGCGCGCGGCGGACGGAGTGTAAAGGAAGAAGTGTGGGGGGGTCCGTCTGCTTGAATGCAATAATTACCATTTACTGTGCGCCCGTGGGGCCAACGAAGAAGTTATTTGCGTTCGCGTCCCACGCTCGCATGATTTGCACGTGCACGGGAATCGCACACGAAGTCATATAAACTACTAACGGGTGCAATAACCAATCGATCTGAACTTCAAACCTGCCCCCGTTTACTGAAACCAGCTGAAAAGCATTGAGCCAAAATAAAGACACACTTGTAGAGCTAGATGCGAATCGCTTACACATTTTCTAAGATCGATTCCACCTGGGGGAACTATAGAGCGGTGCCTTCGGCGAAGTGTCAACTCCTTGCCTCCCGTCCCTCTTTGGTTTTCCCGCAGAGGGCGTACGAGTATGAGAACTAAAAAGAAGTGTCACCTTCCTCTGCTGTGGAAGATTCACACTCTGTTGCGGGTGGCGCTGTTCCAGGATACACAAAAAAGCTGGGCGTAGGGATGGCGGCGAAACAAATGAAGCAACGACATTTTCTTTGGAAGCCCAACTCGTAGCCTCTGCCTTCATTTCGAACTACGGTCCACGGGCGAACGACCGAGTGGTCCCGCCATATAATTGCATTCGGTGGTATAGACAGCTATTACCTCACGCCTTATGTCCGATGTTCGTAATCCTTCCTCCCACAACATTAATTGTATTGTAAGGTACAGCGCTCGGCCCGGAACAACGGCAGTGAGGAGGGGTCGGGAGGGGATGATTTGTGGGCTACAGGTGTAGTGAATTGTAAGCCCGAAATATACAGATGACAAGACGCGGACGAGTGGTTCTTAGTAGCCGCTGATGACGCTTTTAGGCCCAAGCCGAAAGGAAGAGGTCAAAAAAGCGCGAGCAGCTTCAGATCGTGATCCGAAGAATAAACAAGGATAAGGTAAAAGCTGGAGATTGTTAGGACCATGTGTTGAGACTGGGCGGCTGTGCCAATGTATTGCAGCATGTGGGGATGACAGTGGATGATGAAGTTAGATATTTTGGGTATTAGCGAATGCAGGTGAGAGGGGGGAGCGGGAAGAGGTCGCACAAAGGGGGGCTTACCACAGGAGAGGGGTAGTGTATCGGCAGGGGCGAAGAACCTATACACCATAGGAGTGCGTATGCAATTAGGATGTCACAACACGCAGCCAGATGTCTTATAAGTGAGTGGAGCAACCAGAAAGTAGATCGAATTGTTCAGAGCGGACGAATTTTATTCAAAGT